>JAFVLL020042312.1:0-15301 GCA_021397915.2 Tor tambroides | reverse complement strand
AATAAAACATAAAAAAGGTAATTGCGAGTTCTCACACTTCTGACCTTTTTTTCTCAGAATTGCATGAAACTGTACAAACTCGCAATTGACTTTTGCAATTCTAAGAAATTAAGTCAGAATTGCGAGATTGCAGTTCTGACTGTTTCTCAGAATTGTATGATATAAACTCGCAGTTGTGAGAAAAAACTCAGAATTGCAAGATGTAAAATCGCAATTCTGACAACATATTAGTCTTTTTTCCCCTTAGAAATGTTTTTTTATACGTCACAACTGCGAGTTTATATCTCACAATTCTGAGGAAAAAAAGTCAGAATTGCAAGCTATAAATACGCAATTGTGAGAAAAGTCACAATTGGGAGTCCATATTTTGCAATTCTGACTTTATTTTTTGCAACAGAGTTTACATCCCGCTATTCTGGCTTCATAACAATTGTAAGTTTATATCACGCAATTATGAGAAAAATAGTCAGAATTGCGAGTTGCGAGATGTAAACAATTGTGAGAAAGAAAAGTCAGAACTGTGAGATAAGTCGTAGTTACCTTTTTTTATTCTTTATTCAGTGGCAGAAATTGGCTTCCACATACATACTTTCATTGGGTAAAGCTGCTGCATATAATTTATTTACCACTAGTGACAGGAATTACAAAACCTTTCAAAAGTTTGGGGTGGGATTTTTTAATGTTTTTGAAAGGAATCTCTTATGCTCAACCAGGCTGCATTTAGTGGTCCAAAAATACAGTAAAACAGTAAAATATTATTAGGAAATATTATTACAATTTCAAATAATTGCTTTCTATTTTAATATATTGTAAAATGTAATTTATTCCTGTGATTCCTGTGAGTTTTCAGCAGCCATTACCCCAGTCTTCAGTGTCACATGACCCTTCAGAAATCATTCTAATATGCTAATATGCTGGGTGCTCAGTGTTGAACAGTTGTGCTGCTTATAATTATTTGGAAACCGTGATACATTTTTTTCCAGGATTCTTTAATGAATAGAAAGTTTAAAAAACAGCTTTTATTTGAAATAGAACTCTTATATAAATCTTACTGATCCCAAGCTTTTGAATGGTGGTGTAATAAATTAAGAAAATATATAAAGATATTTCTAAAAAAATATATTTTATATTTTATCACAGAAAAACAAAATTTAACACAATAGCAAATAAAAACCACTCTATAGCTCTATTAATACATCTACTCAAACCTAGTGCAGTATGTAATTAAAGAGAGAACTGAAACACACCTTACCTTCATGAGCTCGGGTCCAGGGTTGTTTTGCTGGGACAGTGCAGGTATGAAGGGCTCCTCTAGGAAGCCGCTGCTGTCTGACTGACAACTGTTTGTTCTCATCACGTAAGACCCGATTCGTTCACCTACAAGGAACCGAAATCAAGATTAGCATGTGGCCACATATCACAAGCATTCAGAAGAACACTAAAGCCTCTTGATCAGACTAAACAAACAAGTCCATTTTTCCATAGCACTGTGGTCAGGTGGACATTACCTCAACTATACAGCATGTAGCCTGCTGCACATATGAAAATGACTGAACAATCGCATGAGTCATTTGCATAATATCAGAGATGGAAATTGTTTTAAGTAAATTATCTGAATCCACACCATGGCTTTTGAAAACGCTCGCTTTTCAGGAAGCAAAAGGACCAATATTGTATTTTGAATTTGATCTTTTTCCGAAGCACAGGTGTTAGCCTGTACAAAACTTGCCACTATAATGCTAGGGTAGTTAACAGGGCTTTGCTCATTGCTATGCAGTTGCTTGGGTGTTTTAAAAACAAAATGCACCTCCAGGATCCACGGGACCATTGCAGCTCCCAGACACACTTCCCTCATCAAAACTCTGGATCTGAAAAACAGTCAACAACATTAAAAAGGGAACAATGTGGAAGTAAAACAGAGGACATTACTGCAGATCAGTAATACTTCACCTCTTCCAGCTCGAAGGATTCAACAGGCCTTTGCACACACTCTTCAGTTGAAGACAGGACAGAGTCAAGGTTCAGAAGGTCTGATGTTCCTCTCACTGTCGGGCTGTTTATAACCTGCTCAGCTGCCTCTGAATTAACACTCTGCTCCTCTTCTAGTGGGGAGAGATAGCTGTTGTCTGACATCTTTGTGCGTTTGGAAAGGATCCTTTTATCTACCATTGGCATCCCAGATGATTCTGAGCCGGATGGGGCTGAGGAGGTCACAGGAGAGGGCATGTGATGGTTCTGTAACGTTTTGGCTTGGCTGAGGCTCTTCTTGGAGGCTCTACGCAGAATCATGGCCATGCGTTTTCTCCTCTCCCGCGCCTCTGTGGACATCCGGGAGGCTGTAGATGTGTCTGCATCCTGAGTATTTGCACCGACCAGAGAGGAGAACGTTGTGGTGACCTGCTGAAGAACCTCGAGTTGTCTAAACCGATCTGAACACCGGAAGGAAAAGAGATTTTGACTTGCATAAAACTCTGCTTATCAGACTTCAACACACTGCAGCTGTACAGGAAAGGAGTGTCAGCTTCTACTTTTGCTATTTCACATATAATACTTAAACCACATTCAACCTCTGAACACACCTATTTTTCAGTGATGCCATAAAAGAACCATTTTTGGTTCCCCAAAAAAAGCTTTTAGTGAAGAGTTCTTAAACATTTTTTCTAAGAAAATATAAATAACCTTAAATAACCAGTATAAAGAACCATTTGTGCAATGAAAAAAAAAAAAAATCAACATTCTTAAAAATAAAGCTCTTTATTGGAATCTATGGTTCCATTAAGAACCTTTAAATGTGCTGTATGTAATTTTTGACTATGAAAATACCATATGTTTCCAAACATTGAGGAAATATGTTACAACACTACAGCCAGTTATTCTACTTTCGAAATGTGTGTTCCGTGTCGGAATGTCTGTTTTTGTTTTGGTCTGTCCGAGTCCGCCAACTGCCAGTTTACTCAATAGTTTTTCAACACCCCAGGTTGCCAGTTGGCAGAAAACACAATGTATTGCAGCCATTGAAGCCAGCAAATGAACTGGGTCAAAGATCGCAGAATCTACCTGACCTAAAAACCCTCAGCATCCATCTAAAAAGCTCTTTGACCAGAGGCATATTAAAACAGACAAATCAACTCAATAACTCAATATCACTTCAATAACTTGCAGTGTAAGGCTCATCTTCCATTGTCAGTTAATTGCACTCGTTCTTCTTGCGTGTCTTAATCTGGCAACCCGCGTGAACGTTGAGTCTGAAGAGAAGGGGCCGAGAAATGACTCTCTCCAATATTTTGAATTTGGACTGCAGTACACATTTCAACCACTAGCTATCAATATACATACTGCACCTTTAATTTTTATGAAACGATAAGCTGCTTTTCCACCGAACGTTTTTTTTTTAAGTTATATTTCCACTTGAGCTTGGTATGGCACGGGAGGATTAAAAAACATTTTTGGCCTGGAATTCTCAGCACAGTTGGAATATCCGAAATATCTGATTATGCTCCATAACGCGGTCACTTTTTACATGTCATACTTTACAGCTTTGTTATCAGCCCCACAGTGGAAAATGAAACCGTATCCGGCTGGTCTGGATTGGCACGGAATGGAATAGTTAAGCAATGAAAACTGAATCCAATGCCAAAAGTGTGGCTATAAAGAAAATATACTTAAAAGAGTAATTCACCCCTCAAAATTTCTGTATGCTTTGTTTCTTCCATGGAAAGCAGAAGGAGGCATTTTTAATGAAGTAATAACAATAATAAAGGAGATTTCAAAAGGATAAAAAAAGCACCATTAAAGCATCATTTAAAAAAATGTGGTCCATATGTCTTGTGCGCTATATTCAAAGTCTTCTTAAGTCATACATTAGTTTTGGCCTAAGAAGACTTGAAATATGGTGCACAAGTCATAGACCAATTTTGTGTTTTTTGTTCTGATTTTGACATTCACATTCATTATATGGAATCTGTGGCAAGAATGTTCTTCAGAAATTCACTGTTTGAGTTCCATGGAAGACAGAAAGTCATATGAGTTTGAGGTTGAGTAAAAAACAACATTCATTTTTGTGTGAACTTGAGGAAACTCGCTCACTTCTGACATCCTCATTTTCATCATCCATTCGGCTCTGCTGAGCTTCCAGAAAGAGCTGAAAGCTGATGCCATGAGCACAGGACTGGTAATTGAGGAATCGGGCTGGGATTCTCCCTGTAATGTCGGGCTCCTCAGTGCCAAAACCCAAATCCAGCAACAGTTCTTCAGGGTCATCCTGCATTATGTTCAACACATCCATTACGCTGCAAAACAAAATAACAACATTGCAGGAATATCAACAAATTAAAGTCTTAAAGTAAGTGATCAACAGGTTGTTGAGGAGAACCAGACCTGACGTCAGATGGTATTGAGACATTCGATGAAAAACTGTTCCACCTGGACAGAGCAGGCGGATCTTGAGATGACCTGTGCGTGGATGACACCAGCAAACTTTAGTGAACAGAAACCAAACACCACTGACCTTCCTTTCCTATACACCAAAGCCCTCTGTCACATTTTCCTCTGTTTCACCCATTTCCGGTCCAAATCGTTCTTCTCCTACCTCAATGCCCCATCAGTGACATTCCACCTCATGCAAACCAGCCCAGCAGCCCATGCGGTGGCATGTCAACAAATCAGTATTTGCATGGGAAATGTGCCTAAGGTTTTTGGCAGCTGCCTGAACAAGCCTACATCACGCACATATACACACTTTACAGCACTCTGTCTAATATATAGTATATACACATGCATACATAGTACATATTCATATAACAAATGTACCACTTAAGGTCATTTCAAACACTTTGATGTGACACAGATATCCAGTGTGTATTCCTATATAGTGGATAGAGAACAGTGCTGTTACAAGTGTTCTATATTCTTTATAAATTTTAATATACTTTTTGTCTGATCAATTTCAGAAAAAATGTAACTGGGATACACAATATATATTGGTACCATATTGGTTATTTTGGATATTTAATTGTACATGCTTAGTTTTTTTAATTTTTACATTTAGAGTACCTTTGCCGTCATTTAAAACTGACTTAATATTTAAAAACTAATAATTTAATAACTCTGTTAAATGCAATCTTTAGTAAATACATTTTTCACACTGTACAATTTTTGACAGTTGCTTTTAGTTTTGATTTGGTTAGACAAAAATAGTATACAATTTTAATATCGGCCATAAGATGCAAATATTTTTGAGCTTTTCATATCGGCTAGATCCAAGTGAAAGAATTAAAAGTCATAAATGAAAGTGCTGCATAAAAGACAATGACTATTAAATCTGTTCTTACCTCAGAAGGTCTCGTACAGCCTGGAGAGAGTGTTTGCCATATAAAGATGCTGCATCAGACACAGAAAAAACACAGAGGAGATCTTATAAAGATGGAAAGCATCTGCGTTTTCAATTACACACCTCCAGACAGCGGTACAGTAGCTATATTAGGTCAATATTCTTCATTGTTGTTTTGATGTCTTCTCATAAACAACTGTAGAGAAGACTTTGGCATTTTGTCAGGGACATCTTCTTAAAAGAGGACCCTGATCCAAAGTGCCCAGCATATTTTCCTAAACCAGCGTCTTTGTTTAATCTCAGCGGTTTCCGAGGAGCAACAATCCATTCCGTCCTGTACCTTCCATTGCAGTTGTGTTACAAAACCAAAGCACCTCATTCACTAAAAGGGGAGTGTCTGGCAGCGCAACTGACATGAATGAAAGATTCAGAGGAGGTAAGCAACTTTTCCTAAGTAGAGTCAAACAGCAACAGACGAGAGTCAAGACATTTGGAAGAACCCAGGACAGAAGACAGACACAACTCTGAAGAAAGACAGCACACCGAGCAGAAAGAAAACAACTATAGGTGGTCGACGTGAATATGATAATTCAGAAATGTTAACAGATATGAAGATCGTCTGGCAAGCAAGCAGATACATTTAGGGATGCAGATGATTGTAAGCTATTGTATCATATTATGTCATTGTATCTACTGTATTTGACTATTTATTTAGTATTATTCTGCATCTGTTCTTAAATTGGTTTATGAGGAAGCTACACAAGAATGTATTCTACATGTCTGAATAGTTGTGTTCGGTTTTTGTTGAACTAAAGATACATTTCCAAGTGAGTAGTCAATAAAGATTCTAAACTTCTGTTTGGAAAAATATTTTCTCAGAACTAGGGGCAAAAACAACATCTAAACATCATACCTCTAGAATCTTATCTGTTGCAATTTACAGTAAGTTAGAACATGTCAAAGCTTAACTTGAGATTTCATAAAGGAAGTTTCTGTAACAGCCCCTGGAGCCTGAGGTGAAAGGTCAGCTCAAGGTAAACCTCTTCAAATTTTCCTAACCACTCAGTAGTCACAAGAATTATGTACAGGATGATTTAACATAGTAGGACATGTACCTCCATGTATATCAAAAGTGTTTGCATAGGACTTATAAACGAAGGCAACAGTTTGCATTGACTTTTTTGAGTTGAATTAATATACTTATTTATTATAAGTAAATGTCTTCACTGAACTTGCTATGATGCAGAACTCAATACTTGATGCATAAAACAACAAACACAAGGTAACAGTCGACTAACAGATGTCACAAGACAATAAGTGACTAAATGTGACAAAATCAAAAAACAACTGCATAAATGAACAGTCAGACAATGTAACCATGACTAGTCATGCATACTGGGAAAAGAGTGACTAAAGACTAAATTACAAAATAAAATTATCAATGCAGGCGTATTTGAGCTATAAACTCATTTTTGGTCTTTTAAAAATAAAAGTACAGGAAACCTGCATTGAAATGAATTACCTGAGAACTTCAGAATGGCAAGTAAACCAAAACACTACAATAATCAAGTAAATCTTGATTGCTTTTCTGCATCAATTACTTATAATTTCCCATTCAAAAAAGATTCTATGTTGATAAGAATACTATTGAAGCCCATAAATGCTAACACTAAAATCTGATAGGATTCGTTTATGTGGTTGGTTGGTTTTCTTCCCGAATCTACATGGATGTTGATCCAGGAATATGTCGTACTTGGGTAAATCATGTTAAGGCAAGGCACACTTCTTTTTCTGCGTTATCTACTCTTGTCTATCACTTGTCTATTCCGTGAAACTGGAAACCATGCAGTTGCAGGTGCAGTTTCCACAAATATTACGTGACGCATCTCAGACTGGCGTCCCCTGAAGCAGGAGACAGCAGGGACTGGACTGTCTCACTTTCTGCCAGTGTTTGTGTTAGAAGGTATGGAGAGGTTTGCCATGTTTAAAATCCAAGGGTTAGCACAGGCCTTCTGAACATTTCAGTCAATGTATTCTAAAACACAGACTTAATAAAGAATAGCTCAAACCTTGATGCCAACCAATGTCACTCATTCATATCGCTCATATGTCTTGTTTCAGATGGGTATTTGGTTAAACTGAACCGAACAATACAAAACCAAGAATGTTTACCTTCCACTCCTAATGCCAGATCATCTTCGCCACTCTCATGTCTTCTTATGGGCTTCACTGAAAGCAAAGCAATGTGTTTTACAATACAGTATTTAAAAGTGTGAAATTCAGAGGCAATAACTCACGCACTCGGGTCAGTAGGTCAGCTGACCTGCTAACCCTGTTATAAACCAGCACACTGTCAGCCATCACAGAGAAGTTACTAACTGAGTCATTGTGAATCATATCAGTATGTTAATGATATATCTAGCTCAACGTTTACACAGAGCTCCAGGGTGAAACAGGCACTTTGCATATGCATTGACCTGATCACATTTATCAAACAGTCTACTGAATTGAAATATACACCAACTATAAAGCAAAAAAATATACAAAAAATATATATATACTCTTCAATATTGCATTTCATCCCTTAGCTTCTGAATCATTTTATTGTGATGTGAAAATAAATAAGATTGTTTATTTTATAAGATAATAAATACAAATATAACATTATTATTTATTATATTCGTATTTATAACATGTATAAAGTGTGTATATTTTATATATATATATATATATATATATATATATATATATATATATATATATATAAATATATAATATAAGCATTGCATATAACCATATACTCCATGCCAATCTTATAAGCTCAGTTTGCTTTTTTTTGTGTGCAAATGGGACAGGTAAACTTACCTGTCGTCTCCAGGACAACCTCTGGTTTTGTATCGTCCCTTAAACAAGGAAGTCAAATTATAGTAGTGAGCATAGCGGAAATGTTTTGAAAAGTATAATCTGGGAAGAAATGCAAATTATAACAGATGCCACAAAAGAGCAGCTGAAACCTTTTGAGAAAGGTTTAGGCCCAAATAAAGCCACAATGAAAGAGGCATGAACACTTGTGAGATTCAGCTTACTTTGAGATTGTTGTAAGCCAGCGCTCTACATTGTCTTCATCACACTTCCCTGTTCAAAACAAAGGTCGGCAAGCCATTACAACATTCACCCTGCTTCTTAAATGTTCAGTTTGCTTCAAAAACAAAAATTTATTTGCGAGGTCTGGATGAGCCATTAAATGACAGAGCTCCAGGGATACATGGGCATTCACTGCGCTGCTTTGCATATTCTGTGAAGTGAGCAGGATTTCTGAGGTCTGGATGATCCATCGAATTACAACTTGACCAACATCGACTAACACCGATTATCATAAGAAAATTTCCCAGTTCCCTGGAACATCTCAAACATCAAAGTCTACATCGCAGCTCTGCACTTCCATGAAACAGCACAACATCTAAAATACAAACATCCCAGTTACTCACTTGTGTCTGAATTGATAATAGGAGCAATGTCAAAGTTATCCGTCCTGTTCCATCTAGTCCTGGAGGTCTGTAGAATTGCTCTTCTTGCGGCAGATTTACTAGTGGACATTGTTGTGGTCGTGAGATTCAACCCATTCAAAAATCAACCACAGTAGAGGGCAAACACCTCAATATCAGCTCGTCTTCTCAGGACCAACAGCACTAAAAGATACAAATATATTTATTTCCCAAACAATGACAGTCAGAAAAAACACAATGTACGCTTTTTCATTCATGCTACATTATTTAATTTATCTATGGTACAACTGGGCTAAAGAGTAAAACACAAACACAAAAGTACTTTTCTAATCACTTGTTTGTCTCTGTACACTACAAAGTTTTTCCATTGCGCACAATGATAACATATCAAATTTGATGTCATTTGATCCAACAGTGTCGCAGATTTATGTGGTAAATGAGAATGCCTGAAATAACAACACATATTTTAAGACAGAATGCTTGTGTAATGTCTAGTTTTGTTGAAGGTGAATAAATAAATATTTGTAGTTTAAAGCCCCCATGTTGTTGGACATTAATGTGCTGGTATGTCCGTACTCACACTTTCAGAAGTACAAGTATAAAAAAAAATAAACACTTGTTTTAACCATGGTATATGTTGAAAATAAAAAAAAATAAAAATAAATAAATAAATAAATAGTACACGTGTGTGTGTGTGTGTGTGTGTGTGTACACAAACACACAATACTAACTAAATAAAACATTACTATAATTGACAGAATTTTTTATATAGCCTATATTTAATTTAATGTTAATTAATGTTCAATTGATCCTCCCTTTCAATATATAAGATGGGTGTGCAATATTGTTCCTGGATAGCTGTCCTGCTCTGACATGCCTGTCTGTAATTATCAGGGGCCCGTTTCAGAAAGGAGGTTAAGTGAAAACTCTGAGTATGTTAACCCTGAAATGAGAGAAACTCTGGGTTTTCCGTTTCAAAATGGGAGGTTTGTCAAACCCGGGAAAGCAGGGTAAGTCAAGCCCGTTCCTGAAAGAGAGGTAATTTATACTCAGAGTCAGTTACCGCAGTAACTTACGCTGTGAACCTAACCTGGTCAGGAGCAGGTTTTCTTTGGTAAACCCAGAGTTTCTTTCCGTCTCCTCCCCCTTTTTAAAGTGTAAGCGATGTTTTAATACCTCATTCATTCATTCACGCTGCAAAATTGCTTTTCTTACTATTTTTGTCTTATTTCAAGTACAAATGTTTAAAAATTCTTAAGTTAAGATGCATTTTCTATAGATGAAAAATTATCTAGATATTTGTTAAAATATAAAATTGTTCTCCATAGGGTAAGAAAAATAATCTTAATGCAAACGGAAACAATAATAGGCTATTTTTAATTTCTTACCCCATTGCCAGATAATTTGCAAAATAAAATAAAAAAAATTACTTAAATTATTTTTATTTTTTTCCCCTTCATGGAAACAAGACTAAATACCTTATATTATTTATTTTATTATAATTTTTTTTTTACACCGTATTCATATTTATTTGAGCGGTACCATTTTAAATGGTAGTTTTCTTCAAAACATCGGAGATGCAGAGCACATTATAAGTCCTGTATGCAGATTTTAAGGAAAGTGTGCATCACTCTCACGCTCTTTCTGAGATTTTTTTCCTGGACATAAATCCATCAAAGAGGAGTTTCACAGGACTGTAGGACAGTGGTGTAGAAATCGGTTTAAATGAGGCTAATCTGATAAATGACGTTCACTTGATAACATCTTTCTGTGACCTCTGGAAGTAACCCAATAATCAGAATTTCCTTCAGGATTTCCAGTGTGGTTGGATGCATTGATGACAAGCATATCCCCACCATCGCACCTTCTGAAAATGAAACTGATTACTGTATGGAATGGAAGGATGCCAGATGGAGGGGTAGTACGAGCTGTAACCACCACCACAGCTGTTAAATAAACAAATTATTCACAATTTTTTCGTCATCTTTATTTCCTAATACAAAAGCAAAAGTTATTCTTTTTACTTTTGGATTTTAGAAATCTTCCAATACTCCATCTCCTCTTCATCTGTCAGTGGTGCTGGTGCTCTGCCTTCTTGCTGTCGACAAGTCAGTAGTTAATTTTATTATTCTAATTAATAAATGTAACAGGTTGGATTAGAGAATATTTAATTATGTGAAAAGAGTGTTAGATGTGGAAAAAGCTTCAGAGCATTGAAATAGACACTAAATGATAATGTCAAATGTTTGTCAAACAACTAAAAGTCATTTAGTCCACACCCATGAACCTTTCATGTTTAAAGCTTTACCTTGATTGAATTGTGTTTTTATACTTCATTTTTAGCTGCTGCCACATTCTTCTTTCTTTTTTCTGTCTTTTTCCCTTTTTTGTGGCCATGGGATACCATTAAAATGAATATTAGTTCAATAATTCACAGTTTTCACCTCTGATATTATAACAGTTATTAAGTTATTGACAGTTATTAAGAATTAAAGTTACGCGTTGACGGAAGTACGCGCGCTGACGTCTTTTTGGCGGGAGCTGTTGCCATGGTGAATCGTAATATCTGCACTCTATTGATGATGGCTTTTTATAGTCGTGGTGCACGCGCTTAACTCAGAGTCAACCTACTTAGAGTTGAGTAAACTAGCACAATTCAGCTGTTCTGTAACCGAAAACTCAGAGTTTCCCATCTCAGAGTAAGTCAACTCAGAGTTCAAGTTTAAACTCAGAGTTGGTTGAACCTCCTTATTGAAACGGGCCCCAGGTGTTCCTGAAGATGTTATTTGGCTCAGCTTCAGGTGTTTATTATTAGAGCTCAAACTGAACATTGCTGGAAGGTAGATCTCGAGGAACAGGATCGGGCACCCCCATAATAAGAGGATTATATAGTCCTAAATATCAGAAGTAAAGAGAAAATATCCCACAAGCAAACCTCTCAGTGAATAAATGCAGATTCTTCATACGGTCAAACAAAAACAACGATATAACGAAACCCCCGCAATCCATGTTGCTCTTAACACAAATGATTACACACTAACGATTTGCCAAAACAGCCATAAACTATTTACACGACAAATGAACCACTAAAACTAGGGTGAAAATTAGCTTATGATGAAACTAACATCGATTAAACAATCATATGATCAGCAAATACTATAATCAAGTTAGGAAAATAGAAAGACGTGATCAAACCGCAATATGACCGCCATCACAAACACTCACCTGCGCTTTAGCGGAGCACATCCAGACTGAACACCTGCCACAGCACGTCTGCTTTAATGTTCCTTATCGCTATATCAACCTCAGCTAAAAACAGAAACACACTTCTAATTTGGCCCACATACGGGGGGAAAAAAACTAAACGTGTATGCAAATAAAGTGCATAGAAAACAACCTGAAGCACAAAGCCGATGTGTGAACGCGCAGTTCTCGCGTTCTGCTTTAATCCAGATGAATATTCAAGTGTACAAGATTGAAAGAGGAATTGAGCTCTGCCTGCGTGCAGAAACATGATATTTGTTGCCTAACCTGTTAGAGGGAAGTTTGTGTCATTTCACAATACAGCCATTAAACCTGTAAATCACGAGTGTGAGAAGTTTTCAAACAAAACAATCCTCAAACAAAACTGATTATTTATACATATTTATATACATATTCTAGCGTTTTAAAGTGCTAATTTAAATATTGTGCGTTCTGTTTTGATACTGTTCTTTGTATGTTGTGTGCATATAAAAATATTTGGACATATTTAATTTATTATTGTTGTTGTTATTTTATATTTTTGTATATTTATTTATTTGTTAAGTGTTGTCTTTAAGACTTCCGCTATGTTAGACTTCTATGATTTATATGTTAAACCAAATTGACTTGACTGCAGTTCTGTTCTGAAACCACTAGATGTCACTAAAGCTCTAATTGAAATACATTGAAAGCTACATTAAAACTGATGCCTCCATTCTCAATAATGAATGCCACCACGCATAATTAAACTATAAAAATGTGCGGCAGTTTTTCCCCAGGATAAAAGGTGGAAACTAGATCATTTCTCTGTGTGAATTAATATTCTGTGCACACTATGGACCAGTAAACTATTCACAAACAACTAGGTAGGTGACTGGCACAGATTGGGCTGCATTATGCATGTTTGGCAGAACACTGTTTGTTTCAGTGTTTTGTCAAAGCAACCCAATCACTTTTAGATTTCAGAATATAAATTCTAAAGCCTGAACGTTTCACATAAACAAGCATTATTTACGGTTTTACATGTTTACTGATATCAGAACATATTTTGCTAGCAATGTTTAAATTTAAAACCAAAATATCTGAAATGTGGCACAAGAAGGCTCAATGGCTTTGGTTATTTCTTAGCAGATGAAGTCAGTTCTTCTCAAGTTTACACAGGTGTTCTGTTAGAGTAACCAGGTGTAGTTCATCATCACATTAAATATGATCCAATCATGTTTGACAACCAGAGTTTCACACTAATTTGTATCTTTATCTATGTAGATAGCAATTTTTGTGAAATATTTTGCTTGAATAGTGTGCTTGTGCTGTTGTTCTTTACAGTGAATGCCACTTTGTTTGATATTTTATATCTAATGCATTGACATTCCTTAATTTTCACATGTGCCTTAGGTGTCTAAATAGTTTTGGGGTCACTGTATCACCTACTGATCTGATAAGTAACTTCTTAATAGTGTTAAGTCTTATACTCTTTTGCTTATTTGTTTTATTTACTGTTCAGGAACCTTATTTCTGCAAGTCCTTGAGTGAATTTCCATGCAGACTTTGTACATTCCGAGCGGGATCTGACACATCCTGACAGGGGCAGGCGCTGAGCACATCTGGAGCAGACGGGTGTGAAGTGTCTCGCTCCAGGGCACAAGAGCAGTTCCCTCCTTCACTTCATAGTGTGATGCTACCCATGACATCACTTAGAGTCTGTTTCTTAAACTTTCATGAACCTCAGAGCTGAATAAAATGCTGTTATCACAGCGGTACAGCGCTGGAAAAGGTTTTAAATGGCTGTATTAACGCCTTAACACATCTCTTTCTCTCACACGAGTGCCCTCGCACAAAACAGTCAGACATCTTCACCTAGAATATCTTCTGGAGATTTGTGCCTTATGTGAAGGAAACAAAAGCATAGAATAATCAAGTAGTATTGGATGGGTTTTCTTCGTAATGGTACACGTTCTCAACGCGACATGAATATTTGAGCAGCCTGCAACTGCTAATTTAATCATTCAACATCTGTTACAATTACTCCGGCTTCCACACCAAGATCTGCCTACAAGATAAGAATGTAAGGGGTTATTGTTAGTAGAAAGCTTTAGAACAAAGAATAAGAAGAAGAATTATTCAAAGAGGTTTTATATTAGCTGTGTCCAAAACAGAGTTTTTGCATGAAGGTATCACCTAAGGAAAATTTCAGATCGTGTCTAATGCTCTAAAACTAATTCAAGTGTGCTTTAGAGATTAAACAAATATTTAGTGATTACAGTGCTTATGTCTCGTTAGAAATGAGTAATGTATTTAAATAATTTGTAAATATTTCTCACTAGAGTTGTCATAAGATGAAAAAATATAAATTGTATACAAATGAATTTGTAAACTTCAATAAATAAAATAATAATAATAAAATAATAAATTGTATTAAGTTTAATATAAATGAATAAAATGTAATAAATTGTGTCTGAAGGAATCAATACAAATTTAATGTAAATTCAATAAATTAATATTAAAATAAATATTGAAATATTAGTGTTATTTTAATTAAATAAAATAAATATTTTAATTTAATTAATCTGCAAGTTAACATTTGTTTTGTAAATAAATAAATAATAAATTTCATATAAATTCATAAAATGTAATGAAATTGTGTCTGAAGGAATCAATACAAATTTAATGGCAGTTAAATCAAATTAATTTTAAAATAATATTCAAAAATTACTGTTATTTTAAAATAAAATAAATATTTTATTTTAATTAATTTGTAAATGAGAATGTTTTTACGAATAAATACATTTAATATTAATTAAATTGATTAAATGTAATAAAATTGTCAATAAAAAAATACAATTAATAATCAGTCGAAACAGATGAAGGCGTCTTAGTGGATGAGATGTTGTGTAAACCTTTGTACACTGCCTATGAAGGCAGCTTTTCAAACAGATCATTGTTTTGACTGAAATACACCTATGGTTTTTTATCTTAAGTGGGAATTTTGAATATTATTGGATGAAAATCTCATATTATTAACAATTACTTACAGATTTTGTATGTGTGAACTTCATCCGTCTCGTGTGGGTTTAAGTCCCACTGTCTCAGGTCTTGGCAGCATGGCGATAGTGCTTTTGACTGTGACTTTGTGTGCTTGTGCTCGTTTTGGATGGAGCTTGTTACAGGCTGTCTGTGGGTGGGTTGCGCAGACCCTCACGAGGCTGTCGGTTGGTCACAGGGT
>JAFVLL020042311.1:0-42632 GCA_021397915.2 Tor tambroides | reverse complement strand
TTCTCTTATGTGTGCAGTTACTACATTGACAGGCGGGTGACCAAAGTAGAAGACTTCATGAAGACAAGACTTCTGGACACCCTGTCTGAGCAGATTACCAAGGTGTTAAAGGTAAGGTTTTTTGTTTTTTAAAGACACCCAGCCTAGATATCTTTTGTTTTTAAATGTGTTGGTCTGAGATGTGCATTAAGGTTGTTGTTGTGAGAATGTGTAAATCCCTCCAGTGCTCATTAACTGTGTTTATCTCAAGGGCCCTAGGTTTGTCCTCAGCTGCACCATCCAAACAAGCTGTCGCCGGTCTGATAGGCGGCCTACCATTAAGGGAGCGTGGGTCAGAGCACAGTAAAGGAGGAAAGCGTTTGATTGGGTTTACAATTTACAAGTTCCCCCCTCAGCCTCATGATGTCTCAGCTGCTCTGGGAACAGTCCCCTTTTGGTCTAATAAGCAGTACCAGGTTTCACAACATTTAAGACTTCCCTCAGGAGGCCAAATCTATAAATACACAGCTCTCCTGTTTTATGTATCTCAAACTCACACATCTGGTCCAGTGTTCCCCTAAAAGTGAAAGAGAGGGAAAACTGGACTTCCTCACAACTATCAAACAAAAGACGCCAAAGTTTTGTTCACTCCCAGACCCAGTGGGATGGTGATTAGAGCCTATTACATGCGTGATGTCAGATGAACAAGTGCTTATTCAACTTCTTCACTTCAAATCCAAAGGTCATTAAACATAAAATCAGTAATAAAAGATGGAATTCACATCTTTTTTTTCGGGAGTGGATCTGCAGGTGTTCTTTGATGGTTTGGCGACACATGTGCCCTTCCGCTGTCTGTCAGATTTATTTTGAGAGGCGATTTATGCTTGAGCGTTGATTCTCTAGCTGTCATTCACTGCAGCAGGTCCTGAGGTTCATAGTGTGTCTGAATCAGAAGTAGAGAGTATGAGCGGCTTTCTTTGGCTTATTGTGGAATATATCTAATACCAGACATGTGTTCTATTATAACCAGACTCTGACCCTGCAGCTGGACGGCAGTCGGTTGTGTATTGTGCTGCAGAGTTGGGATCTCATCTCAAATCATGCCCATGGACAGTCTGATTTATATTGAGCACAAAAACAGGAGTCAGGATGAAGATTTTTATCAGTCAGCTGCATAGGGAAAAAGTTGTGTTTGTGTATAGCTTTTAAAAGATAACCAACATTTGTTATTTGTTATTTTCAGTAGTACATATCATTTTATTATTAAATGTATTTATTTGTTCATTATTGTTAGCTACACTACCATTCAAAACACTGTGGTAAGTATTTTTGAAAGGTCTTTCTGGTCTTTTCTGGCCAAGGCTGCATTTATTTGATCAGAAATACTATAAAACAGTCATATTGTGAAATTACAATATAATATAATATACTTTTATTACAATTTAAAGTAAGTATTTTCTATTTTTCTATTTTAAAATGTAATTATTCCTGTAATGGCAAAGCAGTCATTACTCCAGTGTTCAGTGTCACATAAATCATTCTAATATGCTGATTTGCTGCTCAAGAAATGTTTCATATTGTCATCAATGTTGAAAGCAGTTGTGCTGTTTAATATTTTTGTGGAAACTATAATACAGTTTGTTCAATATTCTATGAGCAGTTGAAAGTGCAAAAAGAACAGCATTTATTTGGAATAGAAATCTTTGAAGCATAATGCATCCTTGCCAAGGCAAGTTTTATGTATATAGCACATTTCATACACATTGGTAATTCAAAGTGCTTTACATAAAAGGGATTAAAATAATCATAAAAAATAATCACAACAATAAAAGCAGTAATTAAAATTTTCAAATGATTTAAAAAAAATAATTAAAATAAATTAAAACAGTTAAGAATAGAAAATGATTATACATAAAATGCAGTGCATCCTTGATGAATAAAAGTATTAATTTCTTTCATCAATAAATAAATATGGTCACTGTAAAATCAGTCAGATGGTCTCATCTAATTTAAATGGACCAGACATAGTCTTGACTATGCAAGAATAAATCCTCCCCAACTGTCTGTCACTCACTTGTTGATGTTTTGTCTCATCTGATAAAGATTTGTCTTTGTTTTCTTTCAGATTGTTCAGACTCATGCTCCAGAAAAGCGTGTTTGGCTGGGTGGAGTTGGTCCGGCCTGGGCAGGAGGCACTAATAATTTATCCGACACATTTGCTGCAGGTTTTCTGTAAGTAAAGTATCTTCATGTAGTGTGTAGGGGCTGCAATCAGCTATTTTGATGATCTCCATATCAAAATATATCATTACTTGCATTACATACAGGATTTCAGCTAATTATGATTGAGCTAACCTAAATGTTAATGTCCAAAAACCAAAAAGATACATGATCTGTAACAGTCTGCAAAGCATTAGTCTCTCAGTTGTTGTTAAGATAAGCTGTTTTACAAAAATACTTGCAATATAACAGTGCATGTTACGTGAGACAGTGAAAAACATCTCTCAACTGCATTGAATTTCTGTCAAAGTACTTACCCAGGCCACATGGAACTCAATCCAACTCATGTTATTGATATTGATATTTTATGGCCTTCTTTGAGCAATTTAATACAAATCGCTCATTTACACTTCGGGCGTCCTGTGTTCGAGTCCCTGCTCGCGGATCATTCCCAATTCCCATCCCTCCTCTCTCTCTCCCACTTCATTTCCTGTCTACAAAGGCAAAAATGCCAAAAATAAATCTTAAAAAAAAAGTGAAAAATAAATATACTAAAATGTATTTGAAATA
The DNA here is from genome assembly GCA_021397915.2 of Tor tambroides. NCBI lineage: Eukaryota > Metazoa > Chordata > Actinopteri > Cypriniformes > Cyprinidae > Tor > Tor tambroides. The sequence continues at coordinate 39,863 of JAFVLL020042311.1, read as the reverse complement.
CCTTTATTTCATGCTAAGTATATTACAAATACATTTACATAGAAGTGCTTAATAAAAAATACCCTGCAATTGTACTTTTAGTATACTAAACTGGTATACTTAAAGTCTGCTAAATTAGAACAACTAATTTTGTTCTTAATGCACTTTAATTGTGCAGAAGTAGTGCTGAAGCCCAACTAAAGATATACTGATGTATATTTGATTGAGCTAAAGTGGAATTATTGCAAGAGTACTTCAGGTACACTTTAAATATCTTGCATTTTTAAGATCAACATTATTCAAAGATCATACAATCCTCATCAATAGTGACATTAAAACGCATTTTAGGCTTAATGTGTATTGTACACAAGTAGTATTCCAAATAAAGTTTAATTATAATTTTTATATCAGTAAGTCTTGAGTGATATGTCAGTAAATATATTCATAGATTTGAACTATACTTAGTATGAAAGAAATGTATTTTACATGTATTACTTTTTTACTAGGGTAACCTGCACTGTACATTTGTTTTCCGCTGCTGTTTCACAAATGTGTTTTTGAGATATAAATGGCTTTTTAAATACTGAAAGGAGAGGTAACTGATTAAAGTTGTCTGAGGAAAAATGCAAAAACCTGACAAATCGTAAAATTCTTCTCAATGTTTTTGCTGGCTTCAGGTGGCTCAACACTCTCGGTATCGCTGCAGCTCATGGGATTGATGTTGTACTCCGACATTCTTTTTTTGATTACGGATACAACCACCTCGTCGACCAGCACTTCAACCCTTTACCTGTAAGTTTAAGCACATAAACAGAACCTAAATCAAAAGCAGTCAAAGCTGTTTAACACTCAGACATTACCTGCAGACAGATTTAAGTCATATACCACACGCACTAAAGGTTACACAAATTAACACCATACGCAGTGATCTGTGTGGTATGCTCATTACCGTATTATAAAACCACCTAAAATGCATCGGTAAAAATAACCTGGGCAAAGTTGTTTTTTTTTTGTTTTGTTTTTTTTTCTTCCCCATCATGAAGTGTTTGAAAACAGTCTTAGACAGAGTTGGTCTTTAGCATGTGGCTCAGGCACCTTATGGCTTTTCCCGTGGGACCTATTAGCCAAGATGAAAGGTGTTTAGTGGTGTTGAATACTGGGCAGCTGAGGCGAACTGCACTGAAATTCAAGCCTGAGACAGTGTCACCTGTCTCCCATCCCCTCTACATGTGTGCCCCACTGTGTGGAACAGCCAGATGTTGACAGCACTGCAACCTGAGCCGAGGACACTCCACAGGTATCCCCGCCCTCCAGACCGCTGCCAAATTCATCCTGAGTTATGTAGACCTCACTATTTCACAGTGTCTGCAGGTCAGCCCACTGGAGACAGGACGGACAGAAGACTTCAATTAAATTTCAATTTGATTTGCGAACCCGTATAAAAGACCATGACTAAAAGAAACTTAACCCTTATGTTCTGTGGATCTTTTCATCGCTCAGGAAACATGCTTAATGTTGAGTTTTGGTACATCATGACTAATATTATGAGATCTGATTCCGAACTATATTTCAATTAGGCAACGTTAGATGTGTAAAGTATTTTACATGACTTATATTTCAGAGACTCCAGATATAAAACATGAATAAGTATACTCAGATGCACACAAAATCTTCTTAACTTTTTATACAACATTTCTGCCACCTGTTTTTATTTTTATTTTATTTTGTATGTTTTTATTTTATTTTAAAATTTATATATATATATATATATGTATGTGTGTGTGTGTTTTAGATATTTTAGTATATAGCTATATACACTTATATATGTGTGTGTATCAAGATTTTATTTTTATAAATTCAAAAATGTAATTTTTTTTAATTTTTCCAGCCAACATTTAACAGGTTTGTGCTGCAGAATGTTACTTTTTTTGTTGTTAAAATTATGAAATATACATAAAATATACATAAATTAAATATGAAATGTAAAAAAAAAACTATAAATTACATTTAAGACATCCAATAAATACATGTATGCAAGACATGCTTTTTTTTATTAATATGAATCTTTTTTCAGTGCAATAAATCTTGCATATTTTGTTTGTCATAGGAGCATATTAAAAGAATTTAGGAGAAAATAAAGGTTCATTTCAAAATTGCTATATTATTTTCTTCTCTGGGACCCAAAACATAAATAATGTATAATCTATCTCAATAGAATATAAAATGGAAATTGAACACTGGTGAAATTTGTGACTACAAATCAAATATAAATAAATATCTTTTTTTTTTTTTTTTTTGCCAGAATCCTTCTTTTAAATGATTTTCATATAGATGAAAACAAACCGCTACTTCCCCTCTTAACACTGAAGCAGACCCACTGATTTTAGCTTCACCTTACCTTCTAGTTCCTACACGCAATCCTCACTGACTCCAGATGCTGATAGATACATTATCTGCTCGTGGCCCTCTGTTCTTTTACAGCCCACCAGCAGTGGAGAGCCAGACCTGTCGACCCGCTCAGGATAACATATGTTCCTGTGCAAGTAATAAAACCAAAGGAAGACATAAAGAGGAAAAATACAGCAATGGTAGAAATTCTTGATTTTGCAGCGCTTCACCGAAGGCTAGTCTGGATTTCTCCGAATCTCAACAGGAGCACTTTTCTTCCAGGACAAGCCAGAAGGAGCATCTTTCCGTAAAAAGCGTTTTGAGCTGCGCTTTCGTCAAGCACTCCGTATACTTTTGAAACGGTCATCTTTTTTCCCCCTGCTTCTCGCTCAACATCTCTAGTTATTCCAAGGACCAATCGCCCCCTGCTGGGATCGCAATGCTTTAAACATAGCTGGATGTCTGTGGGAACTGCCAGAAGCCCCACTGCGAGAATTCGCAACAGCCGCAACCTGTCGGCCTGCGTGGAAAATTTACGGTCCAACCTTTTCTCTTTAATCCCATACTGAGTCATGTCTCCGTTTCTTTCCCTTCACACCTCAGCAGATGATCTCATCCACTCTTCTTGCTTTGCTTCTTTTTTAAAACCCTTGTCTCTTGCTGTTTCTTGTGTTTTCACCCGTCTTTTTGATTGGATACTAATCAGAACCAGGAGATTTCACAAGTGCAATAATAATGTATTCTGTCAAGAACTATACGTCCACCCCTTTCGAATATTAAGGTGATATGTGTAATTCTTTTGATGTTAAATAGTTTCTAAATCCAAGTTCAAGTCTTTTTTTCAAGTCATTTTCTTGCTCATATACTGCTGGTGAAAGCAATAACACACCTTTCTTTAATAATTTGCACATTTATTATTTTTTTTATTTAATTTCATTTCATTTAATCTGCTGGTGAAAGCAGTAGTACACCTCTGCACAATAATATTAATAACAATATTAATTATTGTTATTGTATTTATTTTTTATTTTTTATTTTTTTATTGTATTTTATGTAATAGTTGACTTCTCTTTAATAATCTGCATGATAAAATTATTATCAATATTAATCTTTTATTTTATTTTGTTTTTGTTTTTATTTTTAATATTCCAGATGAAAGAAATAGCACACCTCTCTTCAATGTGCTGCACAATTTATTTTTATATTTATTTATTCATAGTTTTTCATCTGCTTTAAGTGAAGTTAATTGCGCACCTCTCTTCAATAATCTGCACAATAATATATATTTTTTTATTCTATTTCATGTTTTGTATGTACAGTGGATATAAAAAGTCTACACTCCCCTGTTAAAATGCCAGGTTTCGGTGATGTAAAAAAATAAGACCAAGATAAATAATTTCAGAACTTTTTCCACCTTTAATGTAAACTATAACCTGTACAACTGAAATCTTTTAGGAAAGGTAGAGTAAAAATAAAAAAAAACTAAAATAATGTGGTTGCATAAGTGTGCACACCCTTAAACTAATACTTTGTTGAAGCACCTTTTGATTTTATTACACCATTAGATATTTTATTACATTTTTACACATTTTTGGGTATGAGTCTATCAGCATGACACATCTTGACTTTACAATATTTGCCCACTCTTCTTTGCAGAAATGCTCCAAATCTGTCAGATTGCGAGGGCATCTTCTGTGCACAGCCCTCTTCAGATCACCCCAAAGGTTTTCAGTCGGATTCAGGTCTGGGCTCTGGCTGGGCCATTCCAAAACTTTATCTTCTTCTGGTGAAGCCATTCTTTTGTTGATTTGGATGTATGCTTTGGGTTGTTGTCTTGCTGAAAGATGAAGTTCCTCTTCATCTTCAGCTTTCTAGCAGAAGCCTGAAGGTTTTGTGCCAGTATTGACTGGTATTTGGAACTGTTCATGATTCCCTCCACCTTGACTAAGGCCCCAGTTCCAGCTGAAGAAAAACAGCCCCAAAGCATGATGCTGCCACCACCATGCTTCACTGTGGGTATGGTGTTCCTTTGGTGATGTGCAGTGTTGTTTTTGTGCCAAACATACCTTTTGGAATTATGAACAAAAAGTTCAACCTTGTCTTCATCAGACCATAACACATTTTCCCTCATGCTTTTGGGAGACTTATAATGTGATATTGCAAAATTTAGCCAGGCTTGGATTTTTTTTCTTGCCACCCTATTCCATAGCCCGGATATATGAAGAATATGGGAGAGTGTTTTCACATGTACTACACTGCCAGTCCTTGCCAGAAATTCCTGCAGCTCCTTTAATGTTGCTGTAGGTCTCTTGGCAGCCTCCCTGACCAGTTTTCTTCTCATCCTTTCATCAATTTTTGAGGGACATCCAGTGCTTGGTAATATCACTTTTGTGCCATATTTTCTCCACTTGATGATGACAGTCTTCACTGTGTTCCATGGTATATCTGATGCCTTGGAAATTCTTTTGTACACTTCTCCTGACTGATACCTTTTAACAGTGAGATCCCTCTAATGCTTTGGAAGCTCTCTGAGGACCATGGCATTTGCTGAAAGATGCGACTAAGAAAATGTCAGCAAAAGCCTACTAGAACAGCTAAACTTTATTTGGGTTTAACCAGAGGCACTTTAAATGATGGCAGGTGTGTACTGACTCCTATTTAACAGGAGTTTGAATGTGATTGCTTAATTCTGAACACAGCCACATCCTTAGTTATAAGAGGGTGTGCACACTTATGCAACCACATCATTTTAGTTTTTTATTTTTATTCCGCCTTTCCTAAAAGATTTCAGTTTGTTTTTTAATTGAGTTGTACAGGTTATAGTTTACATTTAAAGGTGGAAAAAGTTCTGAAATGATTTATCTTGGTCTCATTTTTTTACATCACAGAAACCTGGCATTTTAACAGGGGTGTGTAGACTTTTTATATCCACTGTATTTTGTGTAATAGTAGACTTTTTAAATGATCTGCACAATAATATTAATTTATATCAGTATTAATCTTTTAATTTTTTTGTTTGATTTTGTTTTTATTTTTAATTTGCAAGATGAAAGACATAGTACACCTCTCTTCAATGCTCAGCACAATTATTTATTTATATATTTATTTATAGTTTTTCATCTGCTGGGTGAAAGACAGTACACCTCTCTTTAATAATCTGCACAGTATAATTTTTTATTAATATTAGAAACAATATAAATCATTTGTATTTTTTTTCTGATGGGTGAAAGCAATAGCACACTTCTCTTCAATAATCTCTATATTAATTTTATTCATTTATTATAGTTTTTCATCTGCTCTATGAAGTTAATAGTGCACCTCTATTCAATAATCTGCACAATATTATTATTATTATTATTATTATTATTATTATTATTATTATTATTAATTAACATCTATATGAATTATTCTTATGATTCAGATTATTAAAGATATGCTGTTGCTTTCACACAGCACTGAAAAGGTGCCCCACACATATCTCAGAACAGAATAACAGAGAAACTTGGAAGTGGGCTTTGAATCGGGCTAATAGGCTATCGCGCCCAAGTAATATTTCAACAGCACAATATCATAGAGGCATGTTGGTAGGCTTGATTTTGGGCCATGGCAAGAAAGTTTTACGCTGGCAAAAACACTCATTTTTGCAATTCCGTTTAGTGTCAGTGGTTAGTGGTGTGAAAATTACACGCTTCACCTTTAAATATTATTAAAATGAAGGTTCTTTTTGCTCCCAGTTGTTTATTATGTGGTTAAAATTAATTTGTTTTTGTTGCACACTCTCACGTTAAGTTAATATGTCTGTCTGGCATTACAGGACATGACATTTGCTTATATCCTGTTGGTATTACAGACAAGTAAGTTGGTCATACCCTTTAATCTCTCAGGTCTTTAGTGGTTTGACTTTAATTTAATCATTATTAAAGTGGTTTCTATGTTATTCAGTCATTATAGCCTCTGCACTTACTCAGTTTTGAGAATGCTTTCTAAGCAAAATACTGGTGTTATCTGCCAACACAGTGTTTTCACCTCTGAGAAAGTACAATAAGGGACCTGAAGGTTGTTGAGGTGAGCACTCTTGAACTTTATTGTCATTTTGGCCTAGTGCGCTTGCATATGCATAACCTTTTGATAGACTAAAAAATGCATAAACCTTTCCATGGATGCCCATGTAGATCAGTGTACTCTAGTTTGAAAACCTTGAATCTGGACTCTGGTCAGTACAGCCCTAAGATGTTGACATGAGCGTTTAAAATAATTTTTTGAAATCAAATTGCTTTTAAACAGAACATTTGATTATTTTATAGTTAATTCAGAGGTTTCACTGCATCATATCACATTGCAATACTTGAGATTTGTATTTTGATGTTTTTAAAACAGTTTTTTTTGTAAAATTGCAGTTGAAAGAGACCCACCTATTCCTGAATCTCTTTTTCCCACTGCCTATAGCAGATGCTGCACAATGTACACTGCCGGAGCAAATTAAGTTAAAGTTTCCCTGGAAAAGAAGCCTTTAAATGCTGCCATATGCAGGATTGCATGGGAACTTCCTGATGCACACATGCTGCTTTGAACCAGTTCAATTAGGTGTTGAATTTAGGAACTGATGAGAGGTATTAGGAGAGACCTATTGCGGTCATGCAAGTGAAATTCAGGTAGCCATCCATGCAGTAAAAATGTATGTAATCATGTAGGAAACAGTTCTCTGGTTACACTAGTTAATGTCCAGTTTAAACTCTTTTTTTTGTGCAATGGATGTGATGGGATTATGGTTTTACTGGATCATAGGAGATTAAATGTGCTATGCTAGTATGATTTACGGACTAGGAAATGTAGCAGGATATTAGTATGCATGCACAATCACGTACACACATTTTTTTTTTTTTTTTAAAGCAGGTGTTCTAGGAACAAAATTTTTCAAAGTTACATTTTATACATGCATTTTTATCAGTTTTGTTTTTCATGTAAGAGAACGACTGAAAATTTGCTTTGTTCCCCCTGATGGCAGAAAGCAAAAAAATACAGTGTGTATCTTTCAATTCTATGAGCCATTTAATTTATTATGGTCAAGAGAAGATTTTTTTGCCTTGTTGTTTCTCAGTTTTAACAGGAAAAGCTTCCAAAGAAAGACTATGCTTATATCTCTCCATTCTAGCATCCAAGAAAATGTCTTTCTCAATAAAAGGCTGAAGCACATGTGCATTTTTTCTATCTCTAAAAAAAAAAAAAGAAGAAGAGTCGTTCTTACTAAAGTGAAGTCAGATATGAGAAACTTATGTTATGCCTACATTTTTTTCTTACACTTTTCAAATTCAGCTTTCTACAGCTTTCTCTTTACCAATTCTAAAATTAAAACTCCTTTGAAAGATGGAAGGATGCTGGAATTCATTGGATTTCTGCTGGTGGAGAAATGTCACATCTGTCCAGTGTATTTAAACCAGAATCATCTTGCATGAATCATGTTTCTTGTGCAGAGGTGCACCACGCTAACACGATTCTATGGCAGAAAAGCTTGACCTAACATGCGTGTTGACATGGCAGAGCTCCAGTAAAAATGGCTCAGTGATGCTTTTTTTGTAACATGTGTTTTGTGTGTTGGTATTGTAGGATTACTGGTTATCGCTGCTCTTTAAACGTCTGGTGGGACCAAGGGTGCTTGCGGTGCACGTTGCAGGTCTCCAGAGGAAACCACGCCCTGGACGGGTGATCCGGGACAAACTCCGCATCTATGCGCACTGCACCAGCTTTCACAAGTAGGTTCATTAGACTGTCTGATGTAAGATCCATTCATTCAAGTATATGAATTCTGTTCCAAAACCTAAACTGCTTTGATATCTGACAAAAAAAAAAAAAATCATAAAATGCATTTTTAGAACTGTCAAAATTAACTGATTTCATGAGATTAATTGCAGGTGTTTTATTAAAGATAATATTTAAAAACTACTGTTCAAACGTTTAGGGTTTGGAATTTTTAAAAAAATGTTTCTAAAAATATTTATTTGATTAAAAAATAAAAACAGTAATATTGTAAAATTATCACAATTTAAAATAACTTTTTTATTCTTGTGGAAAAAAATTAGCTTTAAAGTTAGTTAGCTGTAAAGCCATCTACACTACTGTTCAAAAGTTTTGGAGTTCATTTTTCAGATGTTTTTGAAATAAGTCTGTTATGCTCATCCTACATTTATTTGATATATTTAAAATACATTAATAATAAAAATAAAAACATTAATATTATGAAATATTGCAATTTAAAATAACTATATATATATATATATATATATATATATATATATATATATAGTAACATTGTAAAACTTTAACAGAAGGCACAACACAAATTCCATCATGGAGAAAAAAACACAGTTGGCATCAATAATAATGAGCACATTTATCCTATGCTATAAAAGGGTGAAAAGAACAGTAACAGTACATTACAAGTAAAAAACCATTATGTATTCACTTGAGACACATGAATGGGAAAACCTTTCTGCAGAATAGTTAACAATTCAGTCCCTTAATTATTCATATAGGGATTCCAGACATTATAAAACTGGTCTAGCTGATCGTTAACCCATAAGTTAAATATTCCAAAAGAATTAGTTCCATCAGTATCTTGTGTCAGCCCGATATAGTTGGAGTCTTGTCACTTATCCACCTCAATAATATGTTTTTCCTGTAGCTGCAAAAGTAAGATTGTATAGCCTTTTTTTCTTTTGTTAACATCAAAGCTTTATCAGGCAGCCCATGGATCAAAAATAAAGGATATAGTACCATCTCCTTGGCATGATTACATGCTGAAATGGATTTTGCATATTTCCAAATACTTCCCCATTCATCTTCACTTATAGAGACATTAAGTTCTCTTTCCTAAGCAAGTCTAGTATTCAGAACTACAGTTTTCTCAAATGTAGTATTGAGAACATTGTATAACAGACTCACTGACTTTTTTTCCAGGTCTTTAAAAAAGTAGTTTTTCTATAGGAGACAGTTATGACATAATGAGGTATCTTTGAAAATATAGTTTCTAATTTGTAAAAAAATGAAAAATCAGATTCTGTATCTGCTCCTCAAAAGACATCAAACCTGCTTCATCAAACAAGTCCACAGGCAAACTAATTTAATTCAATTCAATTCATACCTTGGTTCACCCAAAAATTAAACCTTGACTCATATCTATCTGGTGGGAAGTCTGGATTGTTCACAACTGGAGTGAGAGCAGAGGTTAATTAAATTTCTCCAAAAAAAAAAAAAAAAAAAAAAAAAGATCACTCAATACATTCAAATGCTTTCTCCGCATCGAGAGGAAGCACTAAGCCCTCAATCTTACGCAATGTAAAAGTTTGTATAATATTAAGGAGACGTCTTATGTTGTTGCAAGATGAGAAGACTCTTATAAAACCTACTTGGCCATCCTTGATAACGTCAGTTATTACCTTCTCCAAACAAGAAGCCAGGATTTTTGCTAGCAATTTCCTGTCCATATTTAATAAAGATACAGGTGTATATGAAGAGCAGACTTCGGGAGGTTTACCTTTCTTAATATAAGCGAAATATTAGCTTTTCTCAGAGATTCAGGAAGCTGTCCAGTGTTAAATGAGTGATTAAACACATTAAGCATGGGTTTAAGTAATACAGTGTCTTTTTTTTTTTTTTTTTTTTTTTAATAAAATTCACAGCCTATCCCATCCGGGCCTGGCAATTTTCCATTCTGCTTCTTTAAAATTGCCGCCAGTACTCTTCCTTAGAGATAAGATCTCTGCTTTTCAATGAAAATGGTGAGAAGTATACTTGATTATAACCTCCCTGTTTTAATTTTAATCCTCCTGTTTATCTAAATGTGTTTCTTGTAATAGAGCTATACCAATATTCTCTTTTCTGATATAAGACAAAATCTTCTTCCTTTTTATAGGATTATAAATTCCTTCGACATTCTAAGTTGAAATACCGTTGTCATAGGCCTCACTCGAGAAACAGCTGTATCTTAACATCTTTGAACAGTGCAGATAGTGACCAAAAAGAGAAATATGCCAGTCTGAACAAAAACATTTTCCAGAACTATAGTACAAATAAAACACAAATAACAAAAAATAAGAAACATGGGAACCACCCTTTCAACCATCTCACAAGGGTTTCCAAACAAACTTTGTGAAGAGAGACACAAATTTGTTTCAAAACACCATTCTTCTTCTTCACCAAAAGTCATCACACCATAAATCAGGCATCTGCAAGGCTTCACAGTCAGTCTGTTCTTAATGCAATGGAAATGTAATTCAAAGTCTAGGCAAGATCTGCAGTAGAATTACATAGAAGTGAACTTCTTGCACGTCCAACTGACTAAACGTTGCAGGGTACACATTATCCATTTGTAGCTCTCGATGACGAATTTGAACGTTGTTAAACTCTCCTCTCTTCTGAACTACAGCAGCTGAATAATCGTTGTACAATGAAATTTTTGGGGTGTCTGTGTCATGTGAAGATGTCTGCTTAAGGCTGGAATACACTACACATTTTTTATTTTTTTATTTTTTTTTTTGGCACTGCAAGTGGTTTCAGTCACTTCAATTCTGTACAATGTTTTGAATTTTTAGACAATTGGTTATCTATCGCTTCGAGAACATTTGACATTGTTATTTATTCCGGTGATGCAAAGCTGAATTTTCAGCAACATTACTCCAGTCTTCAGTGTCACATGATCCTTCAGAAATCATTCTAATATGCTGATCTGCTGCTCAAGAAACATTATTATTATTATTAGTGTTCAAAACTGTTGTGCTGTGTAATTTTTGTAGAAACCGTGATCTTTTTGCCTCCCAACGTTTCAAACTAAGCTATTTAAATATGGCCCAGACTACATTTAATACGGCTTCACTTCAAATAGAGATAAACATGGTTTGTTCCAACCGCAGTGTTTTATGTGGCGGAATAATGGATGCAGAGAGCATGAAACCACTGTAATTCAATTTTGTACAATCAACAATTTTGGTGCTGTGTTGGGTTGCCTCTTGATTGCCCAATGTGAAAATTGGCTCCAGAACCAATTTCTTAGAAGTCAGTGAAATGTTGACTTGATGTTGGGAACAAGCTTATGATGCTTTAAAATGCTGTCTAGGTAGGCTGCTTGTTAGATTTAGGAACAAAACGACAGTGTATATAGCAAAAACATGACCATAACAAGATTGTATGTGTGTACCTGTAGCATTATCTCCACACAGATTCCCGTCATCTGAGTACATAGCCGTGGTGGAGGACTTTAAGGCTTACCTGCTCATTCTCAAACACATAAATTACAGAGTCCAGACAGCCACTCTTTCAGAGTGAGAGCCCATAAAATTTAACAAGTATCAATTGTCAAGTTTGCGGAGTCTCTTTCTACAGTGTGAGAGGCGCTGAAAGACACCAGAGGCTCAGGCAGGTGAGGGGAGTAGAGCTGCGGGACAATAGGAAGGTCTGTACCCAGGCCAGATAAAAAGTGCCATCGTTCCCTTTGATGATTATCTATTACCCCAGAATGATGTGAGCGGGACCTGCCAGCTTTTCAGCAGCAGTGTAGGTTTACGGTCTATAGATCCCTGTGTCTCAGCTCAGTTACAGCTCTGTGTCTGGGCTGCTACAAGCCCCTGGCTTCAGGATTCCTGCAGAACAGACGTTTTTGCTGAAACAATAAAGAAAACAACAGTAAACTACTTTGAAGTATGCTACTCGTAATGTGAAGTACAGTCAACATAAAACATGAAGGTTTTTTGGAAGTGTATCTTTTTAAATGCTCTACCATTCAAAAGTTTGGGGTCAGAAAGATTTTTTGGGGAAAAACAACAGTAAAACAGTAGTACTGTGAAATACTACAGTTTTTATTTAAAAATATATATACTTTTTATCATGTTTAAAAATGTAATTGATGTACTTGCTTAATTATTTTTTTATTATCAGTGTTGAAAACATTATTTTATTTTATTTTATTTTTTGCAGAAACCGTGATGCATTTGTATTTATGTAATGTATTTATTGTCACTTTTCTTTAATTTATTGAACTCTTGCTGAATAAAAATAATAATCACTTAAACCCCCAAACTTTTGAATGGTTGTGTATTTAACACAGATATTATCTTTTTATTTATAATGAGACCAGTATTTATCAGGCAATAACTGCGGATCTAAATTTAGATGACGACATAAAGCTATACTAGAACTGTCATCATTTGTATTATTAAATGAGTCAAAAGATAGCAGAATGTACATATTTTGCTAAATAAAAGACAGCATAAGAAGCTTGAGTGAATTTCTGAATGACAAAAACATGAATTATTATATCACTAGAATGAATCATTGACTCACTGAAGTGAATCACTGAATGGCTAAAATGAGTTGTTGAATCATTCAAATGAATCTGACTACCAAAAGCTACTTAAGTGAGAGATATTTTAAGATTATTGCGTCTTTTTGCTTGCCAAAAATTTCTTTTAACATCTTAATGTTTAGTTGAGAGGGTTTCAGGCTTTTAGGTCTGTAACCATGAGATATTTGAAAGTAGACTGACGTTATCCAGTTACAGTTTCTGATACGTAGAGACGACAGAGTTTTGGGCCACGTTCAGAATCTCATCACGTTGTGTCTTATCCATCAAACCGAAACCGCCACAAACCGAACAAGTAATCTCTGTAAATGCCATGAAACCCAAAACAGCTGGTCTGCAGCTAAAAGCCATTCACTAAACGCATTGCTTTTGCTTTGCCTGTCCAGTGGCAAGGTGACATTGACTGTTTTTATTGATGATAGACAGGCGATTTTATTTAAATGAAAATGTTTTTTATTAAAATGGCACTGTTAAATGTCAACAATCATATTATCTAATTCCCAGAATTTCCTCTGTGTCAGTTGGAAAAGCGAACGATGTTCCAAAGACGAGTTTTATGTTTTTGCGAGACATTCGGGTCTCATTCACTCCAGCCTCTTTCAAGTTTTTCGTTCTATTAGTGGTTAAATGGCCGGTCAGACAAGTCATGGATATGCTTTCAGTATCTTCACTAATCCATCACAACACCCTTATACAAAACAGGCCTCCTTTTCGGTGCTTTGAGTGGTTTCTCCGGTCCACATTTCCCCAGGACCATTCGCTGACATCAAACAAAGGATTCCATGTTTACGTTCCCCAATGCGAATGCTGGAGAGGCACATTGTTTCAAAGTCTTGGACAATGTTTATCATTTTTCGATCTGTTCGTCTGATCTATTGCGCCCTTCTGGAAAATATCTACCCAAGTTACCAAAGTCTATTAAAACTGAGACACCGCACATGTATCACATGACATGAGAGATGTTTTCATTACGCAGTCTCGAGTTTGTCTCGTTCCTGAATTTTTTCCCTTGAACTCTATTCAGTGTGCGCCAAGGTGTAAAGATGCACATGGCCCGGGTTGCTCGTGATTGGTGAGATTACTAACAGGCTCGCTTGACAAAAGCCAAGCTCTGACCACATGTGGTATTTGTGCACTGCAGCTATGTTTTCCTTGCCTTTACCTTAGAATCCTTATTGAATTTTATCACGTTTGCCTAATCGTGTTGCCAGATACTTATCTTCGGTTAATATTCCCTAAAGCCTGCTCTACGCTGGAGTCGCTGTAACGTAAGCACGATTGTCCAACACATATAAAGCTTTTGTTACACCAGTGAATAGGGGAGCTAATGCTTTTACAGTTGTTATGTGAAAACAATCAGCTCTTTTACATGACATAGTCCTGGGGCCTCCTTTGCTTATATACAGTACTTTAGAATTTGGTTATTGTGTACTGAAATTGAATCACATCAGGGTTTGGACCCTTATAAAATATAACACATTGTCTCTTGTAAAAGGAATTCTGGGAACAGACTCAAGTGTTTCTGTCAGAATTACAGTAGAGGAGTGAACAACGTATGTGGAATTTCAGATGGTAAATGAGGAGAGTTTGATACATTTTAGTTGCAACATGCCCATATTCTTTCAAACGTGTTGATTTGTTTTAGAATTCAGGTGTATTACATTATCAGTATTGAAAGCTTGTATTGTAAAGCCATCTACACTACCGTTGAAAAGTAGTTTTTGAAATAATTCTGTTACGTTCCCCCAGGCTGCATTCAAAATACAGTAAAAACACAGTAATAATGTGACATTTTCTGAATATTTAAAGTAACCGTTTTGTATTTTAGAATGTAATTTATTCCTGTGATGCAAAACTGAATTTTCAGCAGCCGTTACTCCAGTCTTCAGCGTCACGTGATACTTCAGAAATCAAATGTTGCTGTATTGTAAATTTTAATGTTTTTTTTTCTCTTTCTGCAGTCATGATTATGTCAGAGGTTCCATAACTATCTACATTATCAACCTCCATCGCTCACGGAAGAAAATCAAGCTGGCCGGGACTTTACGAAATAAAACTGTTCACCAATACTTGTTACAGCCCTTCGGCACAGATGGACTTCATTCCATGTAAGTCAATTATCACCCATAAAAGCAATTTACTGACAAGGAACATAAAATAATAATAACACAAAAAATAAATAGTCTATGTAAACTAAATATATATTGAATTTTTTATATAATAAATATAATAATATAATAAATAAAATAAAATTCAATTTTATAGTATATTTATATTTTTAGTACCAGAGAAATGAGATTCCCCATTGGTGGAAGAGTTGCATTTTATATAATATAATATAATACAGTATAATATAATATTATATCACACTCTGTTCTTAATTTACTCAATTTTGCTTCACTAAACATATTATGGTTAGATTAATACCAGTGAAACAAGATTTGCCACTGGTTGAACAGTATAATTATATTATATTATATTACATTACATTATATTGTGTAGTATTATTAGATGCTAATATTAATTATAATATTCCATTGGTGGAAGTGTATAATATAATAAGAATTATATTAAATATATTATTACTATATTATATTATTGCATTATACTATACAATTATATAAACTTATTATTAGTTATCTCAGATCTCTCACCTCAGCTTATTTAAGAATGCGGTTTATGCTTCTGTTCTCGGTTTACTATAATAATTGACTTGGAGTGTTGTTGCTTTACTAAACCTATTAACTCAGATAAATCTGGTGCTCTATAACTGTCTACACACACACAGCTGTGCTAACTGTTTTCTAACTAAATATTCAACTCTTCCACAAATGGGGATCCCGTTTCGCTCCTGTTTCACACTAACCTTATCATGGAAAGGGCAGGAGAGAGACCTGGGTCATAAAAACATGGTCTGTTCATCCCCTCAAACTCTTAAATGGGATATGAGGATTATCTTGTTGCCGCTCGCTTACCCGATAAAGCCGAAGTACAGCTGAAACAAACACGTCCACATCCTCAACATCTATCTTGACCCTTGTGGACGTTTTGTTTTGAATTCTCCTGGTTGAAGCTCTTCTGAATGTGTTTTTAGTTATTGTGTTCAGTGTTTTCTATCATATAAATGCTTCGTACGGTGCCAAGTAGATTCTCAGCTAATGTATTTAAAATACGACATTTCGTTGGTCTTGACAGGTTATTTCTAACGACTTGTTCAAATGACAAGACATTAGTCATGAATGAGAAACTTCACAAATGTGATTACTTCTGGTCACAAACACCCCATTTCACTCTGATATGATTCACAGATTGTCTGTGTTTTTACTCGGCTGTTAAGAAACACATCATATTTTTCAGTCAAAGCCGACAAAAACACCAGAGAGTGTTCTGTTTTGAGTTTTCCACTAGAAATAATTTGAAGCCAAGAACAAAACATCAAAACGTCCATTAAACATGGCCAATCCAATTGAGTTAGCGTAATAACTTTGTCTTGGTTTATTGAAGCTCAATTCAAACTGAGTGTACAGTGAAATGCAGCTTCCTTTGGGGCAGATGTTGGCAGTAGTTTTGTCAGCAGCTTTCAGCTTGAATTTCAACCAGTTTTTGCTGTCCTCTCGGTTTTTTTCTTGTTTTCTTTTTAGGAACTGTGATCCAGAAGGCCACCTCTGTCTGAGCTTAACGTCTGTTATTGGGAGTTAAGCGTGATACTTTGAAAACATGATCGTGGTGTCGATCAGTGAAACAGAACCTCTTTGAATAAGTCTACGCTAAAATCCCTCTGTCCCGCAACAGGAGGAACATTTGAATGAAGGATAGAAAGGAATATTCAGAAGAAGCAGAGAGTAATTACCAGTTATATATCAGAGAGCAATCTATCATAGACCCGTATGAAAACAATCCCATAATCATGTGTGTTTTGATAGACCCATTCCCACGGTTAATAATCATAAACCATCCACTTGCCATGCTCCATAATATTTATAGAAATATGACTTCTTTTTGATTCCAAAGAAACTCGAAAGCCTGTAAATCGACGGCCATTTTTGCATCAAGTCTGTAGTTTTATTCATTTTATTCTCATAAAATGCAGTTATTAGGTTAATTAGTCTAGTCTTCCCGCCTTATATTGTGTCTGTGCAGTCAGAAATAGCGAAACATTCGGCGTATTTGTGTCTTCAGAAATGCCCACAGCTCCATATGGGCTGAATCAGTGTGTTCCAGAGCAAATTCAGTGAGTAACATATACAGGCAGACTATAAAGTTACTCATGACACATTCCAATGCTTAACTCCTCTGTAACGCATATGCAGGGAAATTAACTGCTCATTTTGTGGGGTCACACTTAAACATTCTCAGACATAGTTGCTCTTTTCAAGGATAAATTTTCCCTACAGTGTTTGGCCGATCTGTCTTTGTCTGTTTTGAATCATATTTCTGTAATTCAAAATGGAAACAAAGAGAGAAAGTGGTATTCAGAGAGCTGGGGGCACGTACCTGACATTTAACAATCTCTGTGTAAATGTATGTATAATGTAACATATAAGTATACATTTTTTTAATTATTTTTATTTGTTTAAAGAAATAATACTATGCATTAAATTGATCAAAATTAACTGTGAAGACTTTCACATTGTTACAAAAAATAGTATTTCAAAGAAATTCTGTTGTTCACAGGAATACATTAATTTAAAAATATATTTAAAAAGAAAACAGTTATTTTAAATTAATACAATATAATGTAATATAAAAATGTGTGTGTGTGTGTACCTGTTTTTCTATCCTGGTGGGGACTTAAACCTGAATACACACAGACTCATGGGGACTTGTGTCACGGTGGGGACCTAAATTGAGGTCCCCACGGGTAAACAAGCTTATAAATCACACAGAATGAAGTTTTTTGAAAATGTAAAAATGCAGAAAGTTTCCTGTAAGTGGTAGGTTTAGGTGTAGGGCAATAGAAAATACGGTCTGTACAGCAGAAAACCATTACGCCTATGGAGAGTCTCCACAAGGATAGCAAACCAGACGTGTGTGTGTATTTATATAAATATATATTACTACTAGGATGCATTAAATTGATAAAAAGTGACATTTCTTTATATACACATATATATATATATATATATATATATATATTATGTGTGTGTGTATATATGTATATATTTATATAAATATATGTATTAATACTAGGATGCATTAAATTGATCAAAGGTGACTGAAGACTTTTACATTGCTACAAAAAATATATATTTCAATCAAATTCTGTTCTTTAGCTTTTCTGTCACAGGAATAAATTATTTTTTAAATATAAAACAAAATAGTTCAAATAGAAAACAGTTATTTTAAGTTATAATAATATTCCACAAAATTACTGTTTTACTGTATTTTTGATCAAATAAATGTTAGAACTTGTATATGCATATAAATAATTTATATATTAAATATATTTGTTTATTTACTTACAGATTACTTATTTATTTACAGGTATTATTTTTTTTCTTTTTCTTTTAGAAATTAGTAATAAGATGCATTACACTGATCAAAAGTGACTGAAGACTTTTACATTGACTTCTACAAAAATGTATTTCAAAGAAATTCTGTTCTTTAGCTTTTCTGTCACAGGAATAAATTAATTTAAATATATTTTAAAATATAAAACAGTTATGTAAATTTATAATAATATTCACAAAATTACTGTTTTGCTGTATTTGTGTTTAAATAAATGTTAAATGTTAACTTGTGTATATTGTATATTAAATACAATTTTTATTTCTTTAATGCACAGGTATTAGTTTAATATATTTTTTCTCAAGACTCTAAACATTTTTAAACATTTTAAAGGTTTGCTTTTTATTTACGTTATCACAAAAAAATGTTTTAGCACTTGGACTACTGTTCCAAATAGTAATATTTATAAAAGGAGAGCAAGTTTTAAATGCTTAATTGCACAAAGAGTTCTCTTCTAAAACATATGTGCATACTGTAGGAACAGGCTTTACCTGATTTTCTTTTTTTAGGCCTTAAAATCTGTTTAATGTAGAAGCCAACATGAGCATTATCTTTTAAATCTAAAATACAGCAGTGTTGAGAACTTCAGAGCTGGAACTTCTCAAACTAGAGCTACTGTGTGATCACGGCTGATGTTTGTGATTTCTGTGTGCCTTGAAGGGTTTGTCTTTTCAGGTCTTTTCATTTCTCAAACACATACCTACATCTGTAGCCAGAGGTCATTAGAGCTCCAGAACTATCTGGAGACTTTAATTCAATTTGAATTCTATCCAGAGGAAATGCTGATCTTCCTCTGCAGAAGCCCTGAGCGAAACACCGCTGACTGTGTTCTTACATACTTCTATCTGCTTTGAAATCCTGAGCATATATCCTCCCGGGGGGGAAAGTTGATTGGGTAGATCAACAGTCCCACCTCACCGTTGTGTCTGATGGGTGCCGTCACACTGCGCTTCAGAAGGGCTTCAGGCCCAAAGCAAACTCAGCTTCCTGATCATTTCAGTCTGTGGTATCATAAGATAAGATGACGTGATGGGTCGGATCATCCAGACGTCTGCTGGAAGAGTATAGGAAATGGTCAGGATGGCTCCTTTCCTTTCAAAAGTTTCTCCAACAGTGAATGTTGGGGAGAAAAAAAACGTTGTACGTTTTCCGTAAGAATAAACATTTAAACCTACATCTGTTAGCAAACAGTGTAAACATTCGACTCAAAAATGAAAAAATGAAAATTCTGTCATCATTTACTCACCGTCAAGTTGTTCCAAACCTGTATGAGTTTCTTTCTTCTCTTGAACACAAAATAAGACATTTTGATGACTGATGGTAACCAAACAGTTGACGGTAGCCATTGACATAGTATTTTTTCCATACTCTGTCAATGGCTACCGTCAACTGTTACATGGACAACTGAGACCAATGGCACGGTAATGTTTTTTTCTTCCTCGGTTGTTGTATACGTCTTGATGGTAAAGAAGATGACTAAATCCCTGACTGTGCTCAGAATAGCACACTACCATATTTCTCTATTTTTTCGTAGTAATAAGTATACTGTGCAGTATCCAAATTATCTATTTGCATATTGTGCAGAATATTGTATGCCACAATGCAATGTGACCTTCCATTTCCCTAATGAAGGCACGGGAATAAATAAATTATACCATGGAATATTTTTCAAATTAAATTTTGTTTAGTAACAGTAAAGGCATTTATAATGTTACAAAAAAAATGATTTAAAGAATCCTGAAAGGTTTCATGGTTTTCACAAAAAATATTAGGCAGCACTGTTTTCAGCATTGATAATAATAATAACAAATATTTCTTAACCAGCAAATCAACATCTTATAATGATTTCTGAAGGATCTTGTCATACTGAAGACTGGAGTAACCATGATGAAAGATTCAAATTTACAGTAATGAATGACATTATAAAAGGTGTTAAAATAGAAAACGGTTCAGGATATTACCATTTTTACAGGATTTTTGATCAAATAAATGCAGCCTTGGTGAGCATAAAATACTTATTTAAAAAAAAACTTCTTTTTAAAAAAATAGTACAAATCCCAAACATTTGTGCAGGAGTGTGTGGCATCCAGCTGTTCCAAACACTCTCATATCGGGATGTTTGTTTTCTACAAGGTTGATCATGCAGCTGTAGCGCCCTCTAGTGCGCGACCAGAGATTTTACTATTATTGGAGAGACTCTTTACACTTGGTGTAGCTGGGTCCTAAAACCAGCCATTTTTGTCTGAAATTATACTTGAACTGATATTTGATTAACAAATTAACTTATTTATGTATCTAAAAGCCCATTACAATTATGTTTTCACAACATCTAGAGGATTGATGTATTGATATAAAACAGGTTGCATCCTAACGCACGTCCCTTTGCTCTGCAGGTCTGTGCAGCTAAACGGAGAGCCCTTGCGTATGGTGGACAATGAGACGTTCCCTGAGCTGAAGCCACGGACACTCAGGGCAGGAAGAACGATAGCCATGCCACCTGTATCCATCGGCTTCTACGTCATCAAGAATATTAACGCTTACGCCTGCCGCAGATAACACACACTGACCGACCTCAGACCATCCTCGTGGCCTTCTACTCTTTTTATAAGCCCACAGAGATGTGGAAAAGACTCCTTGGTTCAAGCAAGGGTTGCACTGAATGCTTCCAACAACATTTCTCCTCTTTTTTGTACCACAAGAAAAGCTCGACTTGTGGAAAGTGAATGTATTTTGGTTGCCCTTTTGTGGGTTTTTGTCACTTTCGTTTGCCCTGAGTGTAATGAATTTTCACGGTGCTTCACGGAGAGCTTTGTAATCCGACGTCGAAGACCAACGTAAGCTATGAACCAAGTGCCAATGTACGGGTTCAGATGCGGTACGACCATTATGAAGTAGATCGATCAGAATCTGACCTTTTTCACATTTTCTGCGGTAATTTTGTAGGAAAATCTGTGGAACATGGTCAAATGTGTTAAACAGATATGACAGCACTACATTCTCATTGGTAGCTACAAACATTATCAGATTAGCCAAAATATTTGAATGATGAAAACGCACAGTGCAAAGGATGCAAGCGACAGCCGTTTCAATTCTCCGGAGTTCTGTGGGTGCGGATTCTGTGTGGGCCTGTCTGTCAGCTTAATGTGATTTAGCCGAGTAGGACGTGTTCCTGGATCAACATCTTTGTTGGTTCTTAAACAACATTCCAGCTTGACAGCCAATCAGATTTTAGGGTTAGTTTTAAGGGGCTTGAATATTGTTCTTTCAACCAATCATTTCAGAGGGGGTAGGTTATGCTTAGGATTGCAAGTCTTAGAAGTATGATTGCTTGCTAGAAATGTTGTTCTAGGACCAAGAAAGGAGGTTAATCCTGCTACATCACATTGTACAAATAACAGTTTGATCTGAATTACATCTCTCTTGTGTACTTTTTTGGATTCTGGGGTCTAAAGCCACTCAAAAGGCACAGGGCCAAATCTTGATCAGTCATCTGTCTTTTTCATCGCAGGACAGTAAATATAAACCTCCTATTTAAAACCATCTTTATAACTTTTAACACTGACCCATGCCCTGAAAAATAGCAGTCTTGGGTTCTCTATCTCGGTTGCTGCTTTATAATTTCAGACTGTATGACGATGAAGGTACTATACAGGAAGATACAGATATTTACTAAAACATCCTTATATTTCACTGCTAAAGTAGAAAGGAATCACATAATACACAGTCTTTATGCAATTCATTGGTTTTCTGAGAAATACTTTATATTTATAAATATAAATGCTTTATATTTATAATGTTTACATGTTTGACTTCCCATTGTAGCTCAGACTCTTTTGAAGCTGAAAGGAAAGGGTATAGGGAGTTTTTGAAGGTATCATTTTGCTTTATGAAGAACTGTGTATCATAAAGTTGTTGCAAAGCTCAGGAAATTAGCTTGTCCAGTAGCATCATGTCCACAGCATTTAGTATTTTTTTCTATAACATTATGAACCTGAGCTTAGTTCTCCAGATTTCTTTTGCTTTATTAACACTACCTTATTCTGTGTTGATACTGGGGCCCTGGAAAGTGTTAGATAATGAAACCACACTTGAAAATGTAATTACTTTAGATCTTCGACATTATATCAGTTCTGTAAGTGGTATTTATTTTGCAAGCAATACATTTCACAGAAATAAATTTGTCAGGTCATTTAAAAAGCAATTGCAAAAATGGCAAAGACAAGTATAATACATTCTGAAAAAAAAAAGCAAAAAAAAAACATTTGGCTTGATATTTTGTCTTTTTAATTTTTTTTTTTTTTTAACATTTTAAGTGGTGCCAAAGTGCGAATACTTTTAGGGCCACTATAAATCCCATGTACAGCGATTCATTTTTGCTGCTAGCTGCCTAATTAATATCAAGCATGATGAGTGACAAATGTTTTTGTACAGGTACAAACCTTTTTTATATTAATAAATGTACATACAATTGGTTTTTGATTTTAAACTGTGTGCTTCCTCGCTCTATAAATATTATTTATATAAATGTATATGTGTGGTTATGAGTGTGTGTGTGTGTGTGTAGAAACAGTTGACTTTTGTCCACATTGGCAGATAATTATATTGTACTTTTTGTAAAACATACAGCAGAGACTGATTTTAACGTTTAGCAATGAAACTGCCCTTTGAATTTCAAATGTATTGAGTTGCTCACAGTATGCACACTTGTGTATCACAATGTTTTGCATTGTATATTCTTTGGTCACTTATTCACAGTGCAGAAAAATAGTGATTCAGCATTCAAACGGTTTATATGAATTCTGTTTAAAAAAAAAATAAATTCTCCTCGGGCTTGGCTTTTCATATGGTTGTTGCAGTGTTTGATTTTCCAGGGTCAATAATTCTGTCAGCATCATAATATTTCCTTAGATTTGGAAGATTCTGTTGTGATTTTAGAGATTTATAGGGTCTTGTAAAATGTTTGTAAAATGACACTTTCACAAGCTATTTTCCTCCTTGAATGTGTTTATTGCAAATTTAGAGTTGTTAATATTTTTTCAGTTAAAGAGCATTATTTTATTATGGAAATGGTTGTCTAAATATTATTTTTGTCAAAATATATGAATAAAATAATAGTAAAATGTTTATTGAAGATCTTGTTTTTGACTTGTCATTTACAATGTTGAATGTATTGAATATTCAGAATCAGAATCAGAATCAGAATCAGAATGAGCTTTATTGGCCAAGTATGTTTACACATACGAGGAATTTGTTGTAGTGACAGAAGCTCCACAGTGCAACAGAAAGAAAGCAACAGGACAGGACACAGATAATAAAAGAATAATATACAAATACACAAATAGGCAATGTACAAAACAGCAAAAACACAATATATAATATAGATAATTATGTATGTACAGGTCAAGTATGTGCAAATTTGAAATGAGAAATAAAATGAGTGTGGTGAATGGATAATGTATAATAGTTGTGTGTTCCACGTTTATTGTCGAGTGTATTATTCAAAGTATATATACTATACACTATATATATATATATATATATATAATATACACATATATAGTGTTTTATATTATATATTAATTTCAGTAAATGAAAACAAGTCTTCTATAATTTTACATCTGAAATACATTAATCTTGGTTTGACATTCTGTTTGGTTTCATATTTAACAAAGACAAAAATGCAAAGAACACTGTTCATATAGGCCCGGTTTCACAGACAGGGCTTAGCCTAAGCCAGGATTAGGCCATAGTTCAATTAGGACATTTAAGAAATTTTTATAAACATGCCTTAGATAAAAAGCATTACTGGTGTGCATCTTAAGACAAAACAAAAGCACTGAGATGTTTTAAGATCAGTCAGTGCAAGCTTCTTTCAGTTGAAACAGCTCAGATTTACATTTTAATTTAGGACTAGGCTTAACCCTTGTCTGTGAAACCGGGAGTTTATATTTTATTTTATTATTTATTACAGTGTAAGTTAAAATTAGTGACTACTTTGATGGTTCTTCTGGTCTAAATTTCTGTAAATTAAAGTTATTCTTCATTTCTTATGTAATTTTACATCTGAATTAAATTAATCTTGGTTTGACATTTTATTTGGTTTGATATTTAACAAAGACAGAAATGCTAAGAACAGTATTCATTATTTATTTATTTATTCAGCGTACATTTTTTAAAGTTAGTGACTACTTTGATGGTTTTTGTGGTCTAAATTTCAGTAAATGAAGGCTATTCTTAATTTCTTATGTAATCTTACATCTGAAATAAATTAGTCTTTGTTTGACATTTTATTTGGTTTGATATTTAACAAAGACAAAAATGCTAAGAACACGATTCATTTTATATTTTATTTTATTTATCTTTTGCAGTGTAAGTTCTTGAAAGTTAGTGAGTACTTTGATGGCTCTCGTGGTCTAAATTTCAGTAAGGTAAAGGCCTGCTGGCTCTCGTCAGACTTTGTGACTCTTGAC
This sequence comes from Tor tambroides, assembly GCA_021397915.2. Taxonomy (NCBI): domain Eukaryota; kingdom Metazoa; phylum Chordata; class Actinopteri; order Cypriniformes; family Cyprinidae; genus Tor; species Tor tambroides. The sequence goes on along the minus strand of JAFVLL020042311.1, from coordinate 15,167 downwards.
CAAGTGTGAAAGTTTATGAATCCAGGCTTTTTCAGCCTTCAAAAAGAATCTGAGCTACAATGGGAAGTTGAGTTTGTAAACATTACAAATATAGAATTATATTTGTACAATATTTGTGTTATAGCACATATAATATTATATATAAATGAAAACTGATCAAGTACAAACAATGTACGGTATGACTCTTTAAGAGACTGTCCTGTGATGTAGAGGCTGAACTGTAGTATTCCAGCACATGTTCAGGAGTGCACGATAGCAGGATAAAAGCAGCTCAGTGATTTATACAAGAGCCTGAACCCAAAGAAGTACAGAAATAAATTGTGACAGTGCGCTGCAACGGGTAACCCAAGACCGAGAGCTTTATGTCCCATCAGGTCAGGGGGAGAAGATCAACTCGCTAGTCTTCAAAGGCCCGGCAGGGTCCTCATCCCAGCTCTGGAGGGTTCACAAAGGGAAGGAGCCGGTTTGCAGCGTGTACATCAGCAGATGTTCCCTTTCCAAGCAGCTGGGACAAGACTTTGTTGAGGAATGAGAGCGAACTGTGGTGTCAGAACAATCATGTGCAGTACTAAGTGATGAGAACCATTTGCACCTGAATGAGACTCAGATTTAGATAAAGGGGATTTTGATCTCTTCTCATCAAAGCTGGTTCAAGACATGTTTTAAATTATATGGCCATGTAGATGGGTTATGTATTTGGAGCAAACCTAAATATGTTGCTTTGACGCGGTCATTAAATGAATATATTACTTATTAACTGCACTAAAGTGCATAAAAAATCAATATCGTGTTATAAAACAAAACATGACTGCAGTTCGCATATGGTTCATCTTAACAGACTCAGCGTGGTTCACTCATAAACAGAATCCAGACTCATTCACACTTGGTCAAGAGTCACAAAGTCTGACACGACCCAGCAGGCCTTTACATATTTATTCAAATCTAGACCACAAGAACCATCAAAGCAGTAACTTGCACTGCAAAAAAAAGTAAATACAATAAATAAATAAATAATAAAAGTACAAAATGAATAATTTGTTTAGCATTTTCTTTTTTTGTTGTTGTTAAATATCAAACCAAATAAAATGTCAAACCAAGAGTAATTTATTTAAGATGTAAAATTGCCTTAGATATTAACAAGGGTGTAGGTTTGATTTTGGCATTGGTGGGGACATAACTGCAGACAACAGACATTTAGGCCTAATTGTTTGATCAAAATTATTGTTAGGGACGACTGAGTAGTCGCTGGATATTGGTAGGGACATGTCATAGCGTCCCTACTAAATTCTATGCCCTTGAAAATCATAACAAGCAATGTCTGACTTTGGAAACTAATTCTCTCCTTAAATTTGAAGAGGTCAAACAACAGAGTAATGAGTTATTCCAGTTTTCACAAAAAGCTTATGGATGTAATTATAATACAACTCAGAGATTGAAATGAGTAGCTGTTTTTGTCATTCTTCTGATAAAGATGTCATTCACTTGTTTGCCAATGTACCCACACAGAGAAATTTTGGTCAGATTTCTTTTTATGTTCTAGTCTCATTTTGTAAGTGACTTTTCTTTGTGTTTTAAAGAGGTTTTCTTTGGATTGTTTGACTACTTGAAAGATAATATAGGAAAATATAACTTAATTCATTTGTGTTTCCTGCTAACTAAATTTCCCATACACAAAAATCTCTAAACCTCTCTTTTCTTTCAGTTGATTTCGTCAAGTATATTGAAACTATCCAAAGTTCTGTTAATCCTAAAGCAGTGAAAACTGCATCTCTATATTCATCCTATGTGTCCTCTTAAGGTGAAAGAAACAAAAACAAAACATGTTTACTATAGTTAAACCACGGTAAACAAATTAACCATGGTTTTGCTAAACTAACCATAGTCTGACCATGGTGTTAGTAGTAAAAAAAACTTGCTGCTATACTTTTACTATAATAAAACCATGGTTAATTTTCTTGAGGGTTTTTTTTGTATTCTTTCTTTCTTTTTCTTTGTTTTGGACTGTAGGCCTACTGCCTTAATGGTTTGATGTTTCGTACTGTTTAATTTAAAAAAAGAAATCAGAAAAAAAGATCCGCGCTCCTAAGTTCCGATCTGAATCAAAAGATTCGCGAACCATCATTTCAAATCGAGACTTTGGAGCGCGGAGCACAGATCATTCAATTCGCGAAATGATTCACGATACGCGCTCTGAAGTCCCAATCTGAATCAAATGATTCATGATAAGCAAAGTTCTGATCTAAATCAAATGATTCGCGAACTCGCTCCGAAGTTCCGATCTGAATCAAAAGATTCACAAACCATCATTTCAGATCTTCAGGACTTCTGAGCACGAAGCGTGAATCATTCAATTGGCGAAATGATTCGCGAACCCGCTCCGAAATTCCAATCTAAATCAAATGATTCGGGATATGCGCTTCAAAGTCCCGATCTGAATCAAATGATTTGCAATAGGCCTATGCAAAGTTCCTATCTAAATCAAAATGATTGGCCTCTCCGAAATCCCGACTAAATCAAATTTTTCGTGATTCGCGACCCACACTCCAAAGTCCCGATCTGAATCAAATGAAAAAAACTTAGCTTGCTATGACATAAACTGAAATAAGTGAAAAAAGTATGATGTTTACAAATACATATCCATATTTCCATTCCAAGGATCCAACACAAATCTAACATTTCAGGTGAGGTACTGTAACCAGTTTACTATTGAAAACACTCCATTAAAATGAGGAGCTGCACTTCAAAAAGCATGTTAGATGGAAAAATTATTATTAATTATGATCAAGTTTGTAGCTTAATTCACTATATTATAAATAGTTTGACCACTGCAATTCAGTTGGAAATCAGTTGAAAACATCCATCTCATCTCAGTTTATCAGTATATAATTTGTATATTTGAGAACTTAATTTTGTATGATTGTATTAGTCTGTGATAGGGAGAAAATGGGAGAAGCAGATGAAAACAAAACAGCATAACAACATAAAGTTAAAGAGAGTAAACTTTGTCATTCAACTGAACTGTGCACGTTTGTTTTAAACACTTTGGCTACCTTACATGTTCTTACTTTAACTTCTCAGGCCGGTGGATACTGGTAGGGACTAGCATCTCTAAATTCTACGCTCTTGGATATTAAGAATTATTTTTGTTTATTGAAATTTAGACCACAAGAATCATTTTAGTAATCTCTAACTTTCACTAATTTACAATGCAAATAAATGAATAAATAGAATAGAATAGAATAGAATAGAACAGAATATGAAATGAATAATTTTCTTAGAATTTTTGTTGTTAAATATAAAACCAAATAAAATTTCAAACCAAGATTAATTTATTTGAGATGCAAAACTGCATTAAGAATTATTTCCAAAGAATATATTTAGACCATGAAAAAGAGAATTTTGCATATAAGAATAAACAATAAAATAATAAATTCATAATAAAGTTTTTTATTTTTTTTTTATTTATTTTTTTAAAAAAACACTTGGTGTAGAATTGAGTTTTGTTTTGCCAGTGCAAAATGTCCTGACTGACCTGCAACCTTGGTTTAATTACGAATATGCATGATCCTTGTGAAGCGAGCAGGTAGGTCTTTGTCATCTGATCAAAGCTGACAATCAGCAGCATGGATTCATATACAGACATAATGAAGTGTGACGTTTCTTTCTCTGTATATGCTGTGGACTGGAGCTCTGCGAAGAGTCAAAATACCTTTGCGTGACTTCCCTGGCTTTGCCATGCACACTGTAACCAAACCCAGCGTGAAAATGTTTATACTTTTGACCCTATTTGGAGTAGCCAGAACCCATCCCCCTCGAACCAAGATGGTGGATTTCATGATGTTTATACTAGGCATAAGCCAATTGCATAGAGGGTTAAAGTTGATACAATGTTAAATTCTTACATGTGTGTGTCATACTGAACAAAGGAATGGTCAAAGCACCAAAATATTTATTTCGAATTTCATACATACATACATACATACATACACAGAGAAAGAAAGAAAGAAAGAAAGAAAGAAAGAAAGAAAGAAATTAGGAGCATATGCTTTAATACATCTTTCTATATATATTTCTTTTTTTATAGGCTAGTGTTTGTGTTTGATATCTGTAAAAATAGCAACTGTTAAAAAGTAGCAAAACAAAGATCATTGGGGTAGCCTATCCCTGCTGAAAAAACCAGCATATTCTGTTTTTTTTTCAGCAGGGATGTTTTTCAAGAAAATAGGTTAGGCTAGGTTTTCAGTCTTTCTGCTTAAAATTTAATGTGTAACTTACTGTTTTTTCCACTTAACTTGATACAGTATCAAACTATTAACATCTAGTTTGAAAGAAAGGAAGTAAGTGCGTTTGAATGAGTTTATTATGTGAATGAGTAGTAAAGGAGTCACGCGCTTCAGATCCGCCGCGCATGATCTAAATTCCAGACGTGTCGCGCGCTCGCTGCTGATCACGTGACACGCGCACACACATACTCATTACGGAAGCGCTGCAGCAGCTCGTAGTTGATGACTAACTTTGTTGTTCCGTCATTTACAACTGGATCATGATTCGGGCGCAATGACACTCTGTTCTAGAAGTGAACCTTAAAATAGTAAGTTTACTTTATTAAAACATATGTAGGCTAGAAGGTATAGTGCAAAACGTTCTTGTTTAATCTTATGGCTTTCTTTGAATTAGACATCAGCTGGTTCGCAAGCTTTAGTTTCATCCTGGAGGAACTGAGAGGTGTGGGCTTTTGCTGCAGTTTACATGCGACCACAGTATCGTCCTACTGGGTATTGTGTACTTGTTTGCACTGTGTTGTAGGCTTTTTCATTGTGTTATACTGAAAGATTTTCTGTTAAGTTATTCTGGTGTCTTATAGGAGCCCTTTATGAAAACAAACAAACAAAAAACATAATTTCTTGTGTGTTATACTTGAATCCATTACTAATTGTTAGGATATTGTTTAGCATTCAGACGTTTATGAGACTGATGTTTAAATGAAGCCCTGTTAGAACTACACAAAGTGAGAGAAACCGTGTGGCTAGGATGAACTCTTCTTCTAATAATTGCATTTGTGTTCAGGTAAAATGAAGTGTCTTCTGGTGGCCAATGAGAGCGCAGAGGTTCTGTTCTACTGGACTGACACTGAGTTCGAGCAGCGGATTCAGGAACAGTATGGAGTTTCCCAGGAGGAAGGAGAGCGAGTGAGAACGATGCTCAAAATGAATGCTGTTGGACTGAAAGAAACATGAAACAGAAACATTTAAAAATAGATCATTATTTAATATTATTATTATTTTATGTTAAATAAAATTGTAATATGTATACATTAAACATGCATATAAGTATGAAATATTAAATGGATATTAATATTATTTTGAATGTGTTCTCAGCCACCTGCCTTTGAAGACAGCATTAACACTCTCTTCGCACCGATCATCATCTCCTGTAGCACCATGGTGGACCGACTCGGGGACAATTACACCTCCTTCAGCACAGAAAACAATCATATCTATGTTCTGCATCAGGTAATCCACAGCAGAATGATAGAGTCATCTGATCTAATACTAATGCATGCACATTAAGGACAGACAGCACTCATTCAATGAATGTCCTGTAAAATACGTATAAAATATTATACTATATAAGTAATGTTACATAAATTATATTTTTTATATTGTGTATACATACTTTTTTCACACTTTATAAAATACAGTACTTACACATTATAAGAAGTTATATCTGAAATATATATATATATTAAATTTAAGAAATATTTTAAAATAAAATGAAAAAATTTAGTGAAATTTAACAATATAAATGATTTGTATTCAATAGACCCCCCCCCTCCCTTTTTAATAAATAAATTATATGTATTTTTCAAACACTTACACTATAACTTGCCTCCACAACTTTTCAAATCAGTCTGACATCAACGTGTTGATGACGCTTTTGCTCTCTGTCATGCAGTTTGAGGAATGTCTGTATATCGCTGTGAATGGAGACGGAGATGAGACCGAAGATGATTTGAGGAGAAAGATCTATGTGATGAAGAAACTCACTGAAATCATGTTTGGCATGGTGACGTTCAGTGGTGCCCTCATGAGGAAAGAGTGAGAACTGCACTTTCAGTACAAAACCAGATTTTAAGCCATACTGTAGATTAGTATAGGATAACTAGTCTCATTGCATTTTACTCCATATTATTTTATTTTTTTTACACCAAAGACTGTTGTAATAGCTTTAAACTGAAACCTGAGCAAAAAATAAATAAATAAAAGAATGGACTGATTGAATTGGAATGAATGAATGATTTGTCAGATTGCGCCCCCAAGATACAGAGCAAAGGAACCGGTTGTGGAAGAAGCTACGAAGCCTCTTGGAAACATACAGCCGCTTACGAGAAAACGACCAAAGCTTTTTAGTTGAGGTGTGTGCAAGTGCTGTTTTTATTAGTTGCATGCAAGTTTTATATCATGTATATCAAGTTCTCTGGCTCTGTTCAGGTGGTGGAAAGGTTGATCCACCCGACCCTTTGTGAGCAGTGCATCGAGTTTCTGGAGCGTCGACTGGTGCAGCAGATCAACAGCAACATGGACAGAGCAGGCGAGGAGGTGCTACACGCTTTCATTCTGGTGCACACCAAACTGCTGGCCTTCTACTCCAGGTACAGCAAACACTGATTGAGACCATGATTTTTTGACCACAACATCAAAAGGAAGTGACAATTTTGTGCTGTAGAGAACTCTGAAGTAATCTCCGATTTCTTACTTTTTGTGCAGTCGAAATGCCAGCAATCTATACCCCTCTGATCTCCTGGCTCTAATCATCCTGGTTCAGGATCTCTATCCCAGCAGAACTGACCTAGATGACACTTCTGAGGTTTGATATCTCTTGCTTATATTCACAGTTGTTTTTATTTTTCTTCATTAAAGGGATAGTTCACTTTGAAATTAAAATTTGATATCTATCACCTTACCCCAAGGGCATCCAAGATGTAGGTGTCTTTTTTTCTTCAGTAGATCCAATTTTGATATTTTTAGGTCAAACCGTTCTAGTCTGTCAGTCATATAATGGCAGGTATAGGTCACTGTCTTTATAAGAGGGAAAAAGAACATGCACAGAGAAATCCAAATTAAACAATTCCCCATCGTAACTACACATTGATGGCCTAAGACACGAAGCTGATGGTTTGTGTGAGAAAACGAACAGTATTTATATCGTTTTTTACCTCTTGTACACAACCATGTCCAAGTGATCTGAGTGCGCGCACGCATCCGGTGTGTGACGTGTGTGCGCGCGCTCTGGCTTGGTCTGCGCAAGCGCCGGAAAGCGCTAGTTTCACATTGGTTTGATTAGATATCTCTCTCATGTAAAACCATTCTTACCCATTCTTGCCCATATAAAAAAGTAGTAGTTATAGAAATGCAAGTAAACCCCCCAAAATTTGTTTTTACTACATCAAAACTACATTTTATTGCTCAGTTCATGTAATGGCAGCTTTACAAATAAAAAGGACACATACAAAGACGTTGTTCACATACCTCAGTTGGATGTGAAAACACCATAGGCACAGCTGATGATGTCAGTACTATGCGATCCACTCCTTGGTTTATAAAATCATCAGGGGAAAAATGATTGCTGCAGACCCTCTGCAACTTTAGTAAGTTTATGGGTGTGTTGATATCCAGCCGAAGAGCAATCAACCATAACTTCAAGCGAGCAGGCTCATAAATTGGGAATGCATGAAAACTCACCACTCCCGGATGAGTTCGCGCGAGCAAACGTACTTGTTTACTTTTACGTTGGTTTAAACATCCCGGATAAGCGCAAGTTAGTACCATTTTTATTAGCCGTCTTACCTACAGTCTCTGTTCTGTGTAAACAATGAGTGACGTATACGCACGAGAGATCACTTACGGCGCTTTCCGGCGCTTGCGCAGACTAAGCCAGAGCGCGCGCACTCAGGATAAACACGTCACACACCGGATGCGTGCGCGCACTCAGATCACTTGGACATGGTTGTATACAAGAGGTAAAAAACTATATAAATACTGTTCGTTTTCTCACACAAACTGCTCGTTTCGTGTCTTAGGCCATCAATGTGTAGTTACGATGGGAATTGTTTAATTTGGATTTCTCTGTGCATGTTCTTTTTCCCTCTTATAGAGACAGTGACCTATACCTGCCATTATATGACTGACAGACTAGAACGGTTTGACCTAAAAATATCAAAATTGGATCTACTGAAGAAAAAAAGACACCTACATCTTGGATGCCCTTGGGGTAAGCTGATAGATATCAAATTTTAATTTCAACGTGAACTATCCCTTTAAGGCCTTAAATATTTTCTGTATACTTAGGAGTTAGAGAGCAGTTCAGTTCCTGATGTATTCTACACACCTGAGCCCTCTCCTCCTGAACGGGAATCAGGTGACAAAAATGCATCAACTCTGTATGTAATGCAATGACATTCAGACCAGTGTTTTCTAAAATAATCAAATGCTCTAAGAGTGATTGGTATTATATAATTACAAGCTGCATGTGTGAATATTTTTTTTTTTAATATTTTTAATGCATAGTCCGACTAAGAGGTGACAGTCCTCCTGTCTTCCAGTTTGTAGAGCCTGACGTTCAGGTGAGCTACTGTATCTGTTTTTCCATCTCTGTTGCCCTAAAAGTAATACAATCTGTTTATGTATACCACTGTTCAAAAGTTTATAAGTGAGTGTCTTCAAACGTTTTATTCATCAAAGAATCCTGAAAAAAACAAAAAAAACAATTCCATGCTTTAATAAGTAACCAGACCCTTTTCAAATAATAATATGACGAATAATAAATGTGTATTGAGCACCAAATCAGCATATAAGAATGATTTCTGATAAAAAAAGGAAAAAAATAGAAGTGTAAAATATTTAGTTATTCTGTGTGGTGCTTAGATTATTTTGCCACTTTATAAAATAGTATTTTCACATTATAAGATATAGTCTAAATATCTTCTAAAAATGGATTAAAATGAAAGATATATATAATATTGCACACTTATAAAACCTAATATCTAATACAATAAATTTGGCTAAATATATAAATCATTTAATAGACATTAACAGTATCAAATATGATAGGGTAGCACAACCTTTTTCAACTAATAAAAATAATAAGAAATGTTTCTTCATCAGCATATTAGAATAATTTCTCAAGGATGATGTGGCACTGAAGACTAGAGTAATGATGCTGAAAATTCAGCTTTACCATCACAGGAATAAATTACATTTTAAAGTATATTCAGATCAAACATTTCAAATCGTAATCATTTTTTTTTTTTACTATATTCCTGTTTTGGACTGTATTTCTGATCAAATAAATGAAGCAATAATTCAAAAGCATAAATCAATTCAAGCTTTTGAACAGTAATGTGTGATGTAAAATGTGTATTTATAGCAGAGAAGTTTCTCACATATCTAAGGTCTAATGATTTTAGATGGCTGAGGACAGTCTGCAGACTCTTGAAATTCCAACCCCTGACCCTTCAGCCCCATCCAGAGTATTCCTGGAAGCCAAAGAGTGTCCCATGATGCCTCACTCCATGTATTGCCTACCTCTCTGGCCAGGAATAACTCTAGTACTGCTCACCAAGGTGACAGTCTTTCTGAATAGTATGCATTCTGTATATGAACATTATTTGCATATAGAAAATTTGCACTACATTTTCTTCATATATTTTTTTGAAGAACACATTTGTACAGACATTGTTTTTGCTTCCATTGAAGCACAAGTTGCTCTTTGGATCATTTTCAAATTATGCTGAATAACATAGTCATGTAGGTTTTACATAAATGTATGGAGTTGCCAGCTCAATTTTCCATTTTATTTACACATGCATATCAACAGATTCCCAACAGTCATGTGGCAGCGTCTGTTTGCTACTGTCTGGAAGCCTTTATGAAGCTGGAGAAGAGGTTATGTGAGGGGCATGAAGGGGCCGCGGCCATGCGGGGTCAGCCCTCTGTCCAGGAGCAGCGGAGCAGACTGGAGAAGTTAATCAAAACCTGGGCCAGCATGGACATTCAGGTCAGTGGACAACAGAGTACACACTTCATCAGTTCCACACTGTCAGATTTACTCGAGTTAGGGATGTGATTTAAATTAAAGATTCAAAATGTAACAGTTTCGCTTCATATTTCAATTTTGAATAATTCCATTAATGATTCATTTCGTACTTTTGAAAAAGCACGTTAGGATCAATAATTGTTCCTAACAGTATTTTGATTTAAAAAAAATAAATACAGAAAACAACTTTTTTTTTCGTAAAATGATCATTTTTAATGATTTTTTTATAAAAAAAAAAAAAAAAAGCATGTATTAAAATGAAAAGGTTATTTTACTATGCTCCAAACAGTTTTAATTATTAAAATGAATTAAAGTAATTAAGTAATTACAAAATACATGGAAATTCCTGTGCCAAATCTATTTTTTTTTTTTTCCAAGTTAAACTTCTGTTCAAAATTTTGGGGTCGGTAAGATTAAAAAAAAAAAAAAATTTATTTGATTAAAAATACAGTGATATTGTGAAATATTATTACAATTTAAAATAAGTGTTTTCTATTTGAATATATTTTAAAACGTAATTTATTTCTATGAAGGCAAAGCTGAATTTTTACCTCAGTCTTAAATGTCACATGATCCTTCAGAAATCATTCTAATATGCTGATTTGATGCCCAAGAAACAGTCCTTATTATTATTATCATGTTGAAAACAATTATGATTCTTTAACATTTTTGTGAAAACACATTTTTTTCAGGATTTTTTGATAAATATAAAGTTCAAAGAACAGCATTTATTTGTAATTGAAATCTTTTTTAACATCTTTTGTCTTTTCTGTCACTTTTGATCAATTTAATGCATTCTTGATGAATAAAAGTATATTATTTAATATTACGATAAAGAATAAAACTTTACTTACCCAAACTTTTTTGTCCTACTAGGACATTTGCACACTAAAATGTATATTTAAATCTATTGAAATGTATAAATTCTAAGAACTGGTACCTGGCATGCCAGTAAAATAAAAGCAAATCGTCCCCAGCATCCTCCATAAATTAAGAACTGTTAGAAAAGTTTTGGAAATGTATTGATCAGAAATGGTGGGAACCCTGTAGCTATAATGGCATCTTTTTTGAAAACTCAACTCTTCATTTATATGTTCAGACCTCCCAACTTCAAAATGTGTGGACAGACTTTAAAAACAAGGCGTTTAGCAGATCAGGATCTGGATTCACAAGAGAGTGAGTGCTGTTCTCTTTAATAACAAACTGCAGAATTGTAATTGCTGGAGGGGATGTGGCTAAATTCACTCATTTGATGTTGGATAAAGCCAAAAGTGACTTAAAACTCACATTTTATTTGTTGTGTTGCAGTTTGCTACCCTCTTGTCGAAACATGAAGACTCAGTTGTGTGGTGTGTACAGGCAGTTTTTTGCAGCTGAGTGCATGGGCAGCAGTCAGCGATTGGCTCCTCATCTGCAAGAACGAGCTCTAAGCATGGTCCAGTATGTCTGAACAGACACCTCAATAGTACTGATGCATATTAACATGTCTTAACATTAAATCACTTTTCTCTTACATTTGTTGCAGAGAGAAGTTAATGGACTGGAAGGATTTTCTGCTGGTGAAAAGCAAAAGAAATATCACAATGGTGTCATATCCTTTTTTTCTACCTTGAGTATTTTGGTTGCCTGTCCTCCTTTAATCCATTTAGATTGTGTCGCATTCACACTTTAATCTTGTATCAGTCTTCTTTTGTCATGTGACATTGTTATAAACTTTAACCGTGATCTCACATACCTGGAAGAGTTTCCCGGTCTCATCCACTTTATCTACGTGGATCGTTCAAATGGTCAAATGATTGCACCCTCCCTAAATGTGACAGATCGCACCGTCTCTGAGCTCGGAAAGGGGCCTCTAGCTGACTTCATAAAGAACAAGGTGTTTTTGTGCTTATAGCCCATCATGCAGTATATTTGAAAGAAATCAACATATTAGAATGAATTCTTAAGGACCATGTGACACTGAAGATTGAAGTAATGACGCTGAAAATTCAGCTTTGTGTTACAGGAATAAATAGCATTTTAAGATATCTTAAAATAGAAAACGGTTAATTGTAAATTGTAATATTTTGAAATATTACAGTTTTTACTGTATTTCTAATCAAATAATGGCAGGCTCTTTTGAAACAAACATTTTCAAAAACATTTTATTAATTCACAATCAATTTAATTAGTTACTGATTATATACCATTCTCATCATGAATCTGTACAGGTTTGGAGTCTTGTGGCAACAGCACAGCGGTACCTGCAAAAGGGTTATGCCACCGTCACGCTCCGGGATGGAGATTATTTCTACTGTTACTTCCTGTGGTTTGAAAATGAAACGGTAAATGGCTGCTTGCATTGTCTACATTTACTATAGTACATATAGGCCCGGTTTCACAGACAGGGCTTAGACTAAGCCAGGAATATGTCTTAGTTCAATTAGGGAATTTAAGTAGCTTTTCTAAATGTGATTTAGAAAAAAAACATTACTGGTGTGCATCTTGAGACAAAACAATAACACTAACAAATTTTAACATATGTCAGTGCAACTGACTTTCAGTTAAATCAGCTCAAAAATGTATTTTAGTCCAGGACTAGCTTAAGCCTTGTCTGTGAAACCCAGGGATAATGAAAGTTAGTGTTGATGAGGTTTACATTTTTTGACAGGGTTACAAACTGGAAGTGATAGACATACCCAGCTCCCCAGATGATGCTGCTCCAGTAGGAATGCTCACTTGTGATTATTATAGGTATGACATAGAAATAACAAAGAATTCACATAGAAATTATTTTCTCTGTAATTATTTGTGAAATTTACTGAAAGCAATGGCAAGTAGCACATTGAGTTAAATGTTAAATTTTGAAGTAGTAAGACTGAAATAGTATTTTCATGTACTTCAAAAAAATGTTTACCGTGCAAGTGATAGGAACCCTAACCCTTATTGTAGACATACTATATGACACCAGCTGAACATTCTTTAATTCATGTATTAATCCATGTATTTAATGTTTACTCTGTCTACTTTGATTGTATGATAGGAGACTGCTGCGGTATTACAGCAAAAAACATCAGAATGAGGTGGTGAAGTGTTATGAACTCTTTACTGTGCATCTGGGTGTGATCCCCAATGAATATATTCTTCAGCACTGCAGTCAGCTGGCCCGTAAGCTGTGGGAGCCCACCCGTATCCCGCTGCTGTGACCAACACGGCCCTCAGAGGATCATGGTTCATGCAGCCATGTTCACTTTATTCATGATCTGTAATCTACGTGGAGAGTTTCCTGAACTTTCTGCACAAGCACTTCTTATTTCAGTTAAGGTAATTGCAGAAAATATTGTGTCACGAAACCAAACACTGCACTCCTTGTACTTACAATAAACTGAGTGTAATGTGTAAGTGAACATTTTTAAGGTGCTTATAATGCTATTGCTATTAACGGATTATTTTTGTGAAACCAGGACCAAATAATATAGGACAGCACTCCTTTTAAAGATGTTACTACCCAGATTTGATCAGATATCTGGCTCAGCAATGTTAGCAGATTTACAGTAAACTGTATTTGAAAAATAATCTAGAGGACAGTCTTTTCTAATTATTGACTCATTTTTTAGCATGACAAGAAATTTAGTGAATAAATTGTTAAAATCAATCAATCAATCGATTTAAAGCTGAGATATACAATATAAGTCTTAAAACTCGCAGTTTTGTGTATTTTTGCGACTTTGGTGCCCCCTGCAGTTAAGTGAGTGAAATTCACTGTCGTAAATATATTCACTGTGCATTTTTTGTGCATAAAGCAATCTGCCCTTTTCGTGGAATTTCGTAGATGCTCAACAAACAAGGGAGCGTGGGAGTGAAAAAGAAAAGCCATTCGCCTTATTAGAAGTCAGTGTTCCATCAGAATGATTTTGAAACTCATATTTTAAAGTAAAAAAAACAAACAAATAAAAAACGACACACGCTTGATTCAAAGGAGATAATTATAATTTATTTATGCAGCAGACAAAAATATCAATTTCATTGCTATTTCTCCTCTTCCAGTATGTCAGCACTTTTTTGGCTGTAATTTCTGATAATGAATTGTATGTTACAGAAATAGAACAAAAGTTTTTATATTTAAATTTTATTTTGGAGATTAACTTAACGACAAAATATATTGATAAAGAAAGTGCATTTGTTTTTTACCCTCAGCTTTAAGTTTGATTAATTTCATAGAACTGATTGTTATCACTCTAACAGGAATATGTCTTTTATATTTTACTATAATATTGCTTGGCTATATACATAATGTGCTGATAAAAATGTTTTTCCAAGAAAAATAAATACTAAATAATTTATTAGATTAAAATCTTTTGTCATCCTTTATAAAGCTGTATTTAAATGATGTGGGTAGTTGCTTTGGTTGTAATTTTAGTAGTTGTAATATACAAATGCCTTTGTATATTACTGTATGTTATTGGGTAATGTCTATGTTGAATTTTACCCAAAAATTACAATTTTGAAAAAAAAATGAAAATTATACATTGATCCTATTGTCTTGTGACACTGAAGGTGGCCTGCTTAAGTCTAGGTCTCCGGACTGTTTTCTGTTGTTTGTCATCTCTTTTGACTTTTAGAAATGTAGAAAGTTTCTGCAGTCATCCCAGTGCACCGGTGAGGTCTCGCACCGCTCCAGATTTGACCAGCTCCCGCAGTAAGATGGTCTCAGCGCTGACATCGTGAACCACCTGTGAGTTCATGGTGTCCATGCGGAGAGAGCCGTAGTAATGCAGCAGAGCTCCAGGGTGCTGCAGGTCATATCCAAATCCAGCTAAACTCACCTCATCACACACCTGCAGGGCCAGAACTACTGCTGTTATACCCAGCGTTGGCACCATCTAACAAACAAAAAAACTGAATTAAATGGACAATGCTCTCAGCAGAAGGTTTAGAAGAAGCCTTATTTTGCAAGGAAAACATTAATCAAATGTAAAGGCAGCAAAGAGTTTATAACATTGGTCTCAAACTCAATTCCTGGAGGGCCACAGCTCTGCACAGTTTAGTTCCAACCCTAATCAAACACACCTGATCCAGCTAATCAAGGTCTT
>JAFVLL020042310.1:0-10151 GCA_021397915.2 Tor tambroides | reverse complement strand
TTCAGGAGTTTGTGAAATCAGACAAACACTCAGAGAAGAAACTCTCTGCTGCTCACTGCTCAACAATCTCCTACATGCTTCAGATGTCAGAGGAGCTGCTGGATGAGCTGAACCTCAAGAAATACAACACATCAGCTGAGGGGAGAAGAAGACTGATACCAGCTGTGATCAACTGCAGAAAAGCTCTGTGAGTGTTTAATCATTAACTAAAGTATCATATTTAATAATGAATCTGGCATCTTTAAAATAAATGTTCCTAAATGAGAGATTTTCTCCTAAATAACAGGCCAGAATCTTAAAGAAGTCACAACACAACCTTTTTAATACAGTACATAGTGGAGTAAAATGCCTGTTATCACCGCGGTAAACACAACCCAGTCACATGAGAAACTCCTTCATTAAAGGGGTCATATGACAATATTTTGTGTATTTGGTGTAATGTGTTTATGTGGTTTAAAGTTAAAAATACACATTATTTTCCACATACTGTACATTATTGTTACTCCTCTATGCCCCACCTTTCTGAATCGCGTCGATTTTTTACAAAGCTTATCGTTCTGAGAAGCGAGGCGTGCTCTGATTTGCCAGTGCGTTGTGATTGGCCGAATACCTCAAGCGTGTGATGGAAATGACACTCCCCTCACCGTATTGTGATGGCGTTTCCTAACGCCAACGAGACTAAAACAATAAAACCCATTACAAACTAAGCATTTGTTGCATCCAGTGGGGACATAATTACTGATTATAATGACTTATACTGTCTTGTTACATTGCATCGCGCCGCAAAAACATTACCATGTCTGCATTTGTGATCGGGGAAACGACAAACAACAAGAGCTAATCTACACAGCTCAAAACTCGCATTTGAATCGTCAGTAGCAGAAATGTACTTACTGGCTGTGAGTCAGAAGCACCAGATTGTCCTTGCAAAGTTGGAATTGCCCCACTTTATAGAAACAGCCTTTGTGCAAGCCAGCATTGTAGGGTACTCTCCCAGGTTCAGGAAATAGTCCTCCGTAAAATGCGCTGCACACAATCTAATATTTGGGTTGAACTGTTCTGGAACAGTTTTGTAAATACAACTGATTTCTAGTTATGTCCTCTTTTGGAAGCCCAAACAAAGTAGTTTCGCTTTCACAACGAAACGCAGCGTCTCCAGGACATGGCGCTGGCGGCAGCAACAATACTACAGCCAGAATAAAAGTCCCGCCCTCTTTCATTGCGTTTACATTTGGGCGGTGTTACGAAATTCTCCCCACATCGTGACGTAGAGATGTGGGGGCGTTTGAATGAGCCGTTTTAGGAGGGTGTGGACAAGTCTTAACTTTTATAAATAATATCTCTTTGGTTTTAAGACTTTAGTCTTTGCACCTTCAGGGATCTTATCTATGCACAAACAGCTTGTAACACTCCAGAGAGAAAGGAACACTTGAAGTAGCATCATATGACCCCTTTAAATCAGCAGCAGATGGAGCAAAGGGACGGTCGACATCATTGATCAGTAAAGCTGGAATTGAGACATTTTCACTGTGAATGAAGATAAAATAATGACATACATTACTGGTAATATTAATGGCAATAATAATATAGCATTATCACATTTAATCTTCACTAATTATTCATCAAAATGTGATGCGATCTAGGAAAAACCTCCGGATGTCGCGCTGGGACGTTTTCAGGAAATTCAAAAATTAGATTGAGTGTCAATTTTTTTTTTTGTCAAAATTGAGATTTCATTAAATTATTGTTCTATAACATCTTGTCTATCATCTCTGAAAATATAAAATTCTCTTGTTTAGTGCAGAAAAATAGTGATTTATTGAGCCAAGCAGAAAAGACTGTGTCTTTCCCTAGTTTGATAACACAAGCTGCGGAGCTGCTTTCCCTTAACACTACAGACAGTTTACCTATCAAAATAAACCATGTGACGTATATAGTAAAGGCATGTAAATGCACATTTCCTGCCAGTCCTGTGTAAACTACAGCATGCAAAGTTCAGGGTAATGTTAGCTGTTAGTCTGCTTGTGTAATGAAGCAGTAACCTAAAGCGCTCTCGTTCTTAAAGGGACCAGCATCATTTTCATATTAATGCTATTCATTACTTTCATTTAGCTCAAACGGTGGCAGCATGAAATAAAACGACAAGTTTAGAATGCAAAACTACAAGTTACAGTTCTGAACTGTGTCTGGTTATGTATTATAAATCCAGAGTAGTAGAAAAGGAGAAGAATCAGAGATAGCCTGCACGCTGTAATCTGTGATGTTTTATGAACAGATATACACTTAATGTTCAAATGTTTGAAAGAGTTGTGTGTACCTTGGGGTCATTCTGTCTTTTTCAACATGTACAGTGACTAAAATAAGTCTTTTACCAGAGTAAAGTGACTTTTACTTGTGATACTTGACTGCTGTGCTTTTATTTTCATTGCCTCTCTTTAAACCAGATTTTCTCAAAATTTTGTTCCTGAAAATCACAGTGATCAGCCAACTTCAGATAGCCATAACTTTTATTACATTCAAACTATGGACAGTTTTGGAAATGACTTGGATACAGCTTTTTATATGGTATGAAAAAACTATAATAAGTAAAATTTCACCATGTGGTGGGTTTTCCTAGATTGCATCACAAATGCTTAACTTGATGATTTTTCTGATGTAAATAATGTTACGTGACTATTCACAAGCTGTTTTATTTACAGTATAAATGCTTGGAAATAATATTTAACGTTTTCAAGTCCATTCATTGCACGCAAGCCACACAATAATCACAATAAGCTTTGTGCTTTTTTATTGTAACACAAAGTCTTATCCTTCTGTAAATTTTAAGATCAGATACAAACAATGTGTTTTGCGCTCTTGTATTTGTGGTGAGGTAACTACGTTCCCCTCAGTTCAAGCGGCATGTGAATCAATGATATTTTCCTCTTTAATATTTGCCGCAAGAAGTAAACATGAATAAATATTTTAATGCATATTGAAAAAAATCAGAACAATTTAATACAAATGAATGTCTCATGAAATCAATCAATTAGAGTTTCAAAAACATCTATCTATAAGCCTACATTTTATTGCTGATTTTCGTGTAAAGAATGACAGGTTGGATGCCACAGACTTTTTTTCTTTTAACTTCACGCAATATAACATGATTTTATTATCATAATTTTGACTTTATTCTTAAAATAGAATGACGTTAGTCTTTAGTTATTTTTCAGCGTGACACTAAAATGCCGCTGTAGGGTATTTGTACTGCATGCAAACACAATCTTGGCACAGCAGCAAAAAATAAAATTTAAAAAAATAAAAATGAATACAACTAAAATAGTATGAAGCTGACAACCCTGACTCCCCATATCTCCTCATTGGATGTGTCTTTAGAGAGAAATGCATCTTTACGGATTACATAGACTAATGAAAGGGTTTTTTCATTTTTGATTTGAATTAGGCCCCTATTTCATTTTAAAGTAGTAATTTATCATATTCTATAAATATATTTATCATGTCAGTGAGGCAAGTATTTGCTGAGTTTCGGTTCAGTATTTGTGAAGTGTTCCTGCTCAAGATCAAGACCACCCTGTTTGTTTTCTTTATTTTACAAAAGCAAAACGTTTTGTTGATATTGTGAGTGCATACAAATAAAATTATTTGCAGCTTTGAATGATGTACTCTTACCTTTATGAGGAAAAATTATGGTGTATTTTAATTTTCCACTCTTATTAAGAAAAAGAAATGCAAGTGATCTCGCTAGTGCCTCCATGTCCTTCAAAGCGCACTTCAGTTTCCACTTTTAGCACAAACTATTTGATGAATGATAAATGATAAATGTTTGCAGTTGCACACATTTGCAATGACACTTTCTATGATTATGACCAAAGCATCCTTACAACTAAAAGCCGTTACAAACGCACAATTTTTAAGTTAAGTTAAATAAGTAAGTTAATGTCCTTTGACTTAATGCCATCCAATCTCGAATCCACCATACCTTTCGAGCATCCAGAAGTAAATGAACCTGTACATGCACATTAATGCTGCGTGCATGTGTGTTATAGACATACCATATGTTACTTTGTGCATGTGCGGTAAACACATACGTGACGTTTTCTACTGTGAAACAATGACCCGGGTCAGTGCTGCCACCTTGTGGAACATCTGATTACTGCAAAAACAAATTCAATGTGCATGTGCCACTTGTGTGTACAAAGTAACTCAAAAGATGTAATGAAAAAAAGATACTTTCACAACACCGTTTACTTGACGATCAAAGCGTATGTCTGAATCAAAAATTACTCCGTAAAAATGACTCAATTACAAGTTCTTCACAAAACCATGTTGTTTGACAATAGACCATAACTCTCAACCAGTTCGTTCTCAGGGAGTCTGTTTTCAAATATAATAAACATGGTCTTACCCACATTTAATTGTAGAAAATTATTTGAAAACCATCCCTTTATCTCATAGTTAAACACATAGAAAAATTAGCAAAAGATGTACAGTCATCGAACTCAAGAGGAAAGTACAGTTGTAAATCATCTGCATACAAATGATCATTTATAATATGTTGCCTAAAAATCAAACCCAAAGGCAGCATATATATAATGAAAACAGGGTTGGACCAATAACTTATCCCTATGGAACACCCCAAGAGATAGCTGCAGGTTCAGCAACCTGAAAAAGTTTCCGATGGTTACAGCATATGTCCTGTATTGCAAATAAGAAGAAAACCACTGAAAGGCGACACTGTTTATCCCTACATAGTCTTTAAGGCGTTCAATTAAAATGATATGGTCTATTGTGTTGAAGGCTGCGTTTAAGTGTAAGAGTATTAAAGCTGCCACTTTCCCAGAGTCAATACTTAACAAAATATCATTTGTAACTTATCGCTGATTCAGTACTATGTTTAGTTCTAAATCCAGACTGAAAAGTATCTGTTATACAATTTTCAGTCAAGAATCAACGAGTTGATTATGGACAACCTTCTCCAAGATCGTATTCATTAAAGGCCATTTAAAAATGGGTCCGCAGTTTTTAAATCTTGTGAATCCAGGTTAGTTTACTTTAAAACAAGTTTAATAATAGCATGTTAAAACTCTGACGGTACAATGTCATAAAATAAACCACAATTAATAATCGATAGAATAAAAGGACCAATTATGCCTACAACCTCTTTAAACAATCGCAAGGGAAGAACATAAAATGAGGTAATATTAACCTTATCAATGAAAAACAAAAAACAAAAACAAATCTTTAGATGGATTAGAGAAGTTATTAAAGGGGTCATCGGATGCAAAATTAACTTTTCAGGTTGTTTGAACATAAATGTGTGTTGGAAGTTTGTGTACACATCCATCCTATAATGATAAAAATCCACCCAGTGTTTTTTTTTTTTTTTTTTTTAATCCCTATTTTAAAATTCCCTTTCTCAAATTAGGCTGTTCTGAGGTTCCTGTCAGAATGACATAGTTCTGTACAGAATCCGTAGTTTTTATGAATCTTTGCAAATCGCCTTTCCTAATAATGTGCTAGTTAGCCAGTTTCGCGGCTAAAGTAAACAGCACTGCTAGTCACCCCATGGAAGCGAGGGGCGGGGTCAGCAGAGCTCATTAGCATTTAAAGCAACATGGACTAAAAAATGGCTTGATGAAAACAGAGCTGATTTTGACAGGGTAAAGGTGTTTTTTTACACTACCATTGAAACATTTTAACCAAAGTATGTTATAGACTTTTCATTAAGACCCTAAAGAATTATATCAACTTGTGGAAAATGGGCATCCAATGACCCCTTTAGTAGACGGACTCAGCAGCTTATCAATAGTTGCAAACAATACCTTCAGTTTATTTGCATTATGAGATATATTATACAAGAAATAAGAATATCTAGCTGCTTTAACAGCATCTAGATATTGTAATAGAGATTCTCTGAGGTTATCATAAGATACTTGTAATTTATCTCTAAGCCACTTACAGTGCTGCTCACTGATATTGGCAACCTTGGTAAAGGCAACTATTAAAATAAAGCCGCATCATTTATCTTTTTGATCTTTCATTCAAAAAATTCACAAAATTCTAAACTTTCCCAGAAGTAAAACAATTGATATTTGGGGGAAACTCACATTATGAAATAAATGTTTTTCTCCAATGCATGCTGGCTACCATTATTGGCACCCCTTAGAAATTCTTATGAGTAAAATATCTCTGAAGCATATTTATATTCATATTTACATTTTTCAGCACACCAGGGTGATTATGAACATGAAATTGTCGAGCCATGACTTCCTGTTCCACAGGATTATAAATATGAGGAACACAAAGGCCAAATTCCCTTAATCATCCATCACAAGGAGTAAACCCAAAGAATATAGTTCTAATGTACAGAACAAGATTGTTGAGCTTCACAAAATAGAAAGTAGCTATAAGAAAAGAGCTAAAGCAAAATCCCCATTTCCACCATCAGGGCAATAATTAAGAGGTTCCAGTTAACTAAAGATGTTACAAATCTGCCTAGAAGAGAACGTGTGTCTATATTGTCCTAATGCACGCTAAGGAGGAGATTTTGAGTGGCCAAAGGCTCTCCAAGGACCACAGCTGGAGAATTGCAGAGAGTAGTTGAATCCTGGGGTCATAAAGCCTAAAAAAATATCAAACAGCCCCTACATCACCACATGTTGTTCAATTGGATTTCAAGGAAAAAAAAACAAAAAAACTCCTTGCTCATCCAAAACCAAACTCTAGCATATTCAGTTGTCAGACACAACTGGAAATTTAAATGGCACTGGCTTCTTTGATCTTTAATGTTGTGGGCCTGTTTTTCTGCCGGAGGTCCTAGACGTTTTGTTCAGATGCATGGCATCATGGATTCTATCAAATACCAACAGATAAAAAATCAAAACCTGACTGCCTCTGTTAAAAATCTTATAATGGACCATGTTTGGATCTTCCATCAAGACAATGATCCAAAACAAACATCAAAATCAACACAAAAATGTGTCACTGAGCACAAAATGAAGCTTCTGCCATGGCTGTCTCAGTTCCCTGACCTGAACCTTATAGAAAATGAGTGGGGTGAACTGAAGCAAAGAAGCACCAACATGGAGCTGGTATTCTGAAGGATCTGGAGAGACTCTGGATGAAGGAATGGTCTCTGATATCTTATCAGGTGTTCTCCAAACTCATCAGGCATTATAGGAGAAAACTCAGAACTGTTATCTTTGGAAAAGGACGTTGCAATAATTGGGTGCCAATAACTGTGGCTGTAACGGAGTGACAGAGGCGTGAGGCATGCGGATCATATGCAAGCTTTTTATTAAAAGACATGGTCAAAAACACAGGCAGGGTTGAAACCCCAGCATACGGGTATATTGAGGGCAAGGCAAGACAGAGAGATCCAAAACGGGCGTGGTCGATCGACAGCTAAAAATATCCTGAGGGCGAGGCAAACAGGGAATCCACAAAAAGGAAATAGTCCAGGCAAGGTGCAAACACAGTCCGAAACAGCAAGGCAAAGGGATAATCCAAGACAAACTATAATCCAAGGCAGGCAGAGAAAACACGGAAACAAGATAAACAGGCTAGGATCAAGACACGGATGACTAAGGCAATAAACAGGATTAAACTAGACTTTGACTCCGAAAACTCGGAATGGCTCCGTAATGTAGCTATCACTTGGAGAGCGATAAACGCTAAACAATACTCGGCGATCTGAGCAGGATCTGAGTGGGTGTTATATAGTGTGTGTGTGATTGGTTACAGCTGTGTGTAATCAGTGCAATGGATGGTGGCAAATGCAGTCCAAGGTAACGTGAAACAATCTGTGTAGTGTGAGAGTCAATATAATGGAAGGGCAACCTCTGGTGGCAATCGGACGGAAGTCCACAGACCAGATTCGTGACAGAGGCTTACGTGAACTAGAGAAAAACATTTATTTCATAATGTGAGTTTCCGACCACTTTCAATTGTTGTACTTCAATGAAAGTTTAGAATTTTTTGAATGAAAGATCAAAAAGATAAATGATGCAGCTTTATTTTCACAGCCGCCTTTGCTCATATTTACCAAGGTTGCCAATATCAGTAGCGGCACTGTACGCTCGCACACCAACAATCTTGGCTAAGGTTCCGAGTAACATAATTTAATCACAGTTGATTTTCACATTTCGACTTCTCATTTAAAAGGTTCAACATTATCCAAAATCTCAGTACAAACATAATTAAAGGAATTTACCAATTCATTAGGTCCTATAATGGGTATTGTCCTTAGAATAAATATTATACTAGAATAAAATTACTCAGTAGTACTGAAGACAGATGAAAACAAAAGAGGCAGTGATAACACGAGACAAGAATGGAGACTGATAATGTGGTACATTTGTTACATTTGTTGTAAAACTGCAATAAATGCACAGATGTCTGGACAGTCTCAAAACTTTAAATTTTTTTACCCTCAGAAATATTTGCAAAATGTTAAATATTCATTAGCTGAAGAAAGAGGAGCTCATCTGATCTCTGATATAAATAAATCTGAATGATAAAATGATCAGATTATCACACTCTGAGGAGCTCATCTTATTGTGATTCAATGTATTCAATATGTCTTCCAGCCAGTTCTATCAAACCTCTACAATTAATCCAAAATGCTGCAGCAAGATTAATCTTTAATGAGCTGAAAAGAATGCACATCACGCCTCTCTTCATCAATTTGCACTGGCTACCAATAGCTGCTCGCATAAAATTCAAGGCATTATTGTTTGTCTACAAAACCACCACTGGCTCTGCACCCCTTTACCTAACTGCACTACTTCAGAGTTATGTGCCCTCTAGAAGCTTACGTTCTGCAGGTGAATGTCGCTTTATTGTGCCATCCCAAAGAAGCACAAAATCACTTTCACTGACTTTTTCCATTAACTGTTCCCTCCAAGTGGAATGACCTGCCCAACACAATCCGAGCAGCTGAATCCTTACCCATCTTCAAGAATTGGCTGAAAACACATCTCTTCTATCTTTATTTGTTCTAGCACTCTATTCTAATTCTATTTCATCTATTTATGTCCGGATATACTTTTTATTTATAAAACACACACACACACACACACACACACACACACATAAACGCACACACTTGACCCTCTTATCACTTGCACTCTCTATTCATTCTCTAACTGCTAGTTTTTCTTAAAAAAGAAAAAAAAAACAACTAACAGTATCTTTCTTTTTTCTATTCTATCTACTTGTTTACTTTATTAAAAAAAAAAAAACTTGCTACGTGTACTGCGTTAGGCTAACTGAGACTTGTCATAGCACTTGCATATTGTTGCTCTTTTGTTGGTTTTGATTGCTTCTGTTGTCCTCATTTGTAAGTCACTTTGGATAAAAGTGTCTGCTAAATGTAAATGTTCAAATCATGTCATCGTCCTTTCCCTGCAGACAGAAAACAGAAACTCGCTGTAAATGTCTTCATTGTTTTGTTATGATTATTATTATTATTATTATTTATTTATTTATTTATTTTTTTTCATCTCTTCTAGACTTTCTGGCTGTGATCTCTCAGATCAGCATTGTGAAATGGTGTCATCATCTCTTCAATCCTCAAACTCTGTCCTGAGAGAGCTGGATCTGAGTAACAATGACCTGCAGGACTCTGGTGTAAAGTTTATTTCTGATGGACTGAAGAGTCCAAACTGTCAGCTGCAGATACTGAGGTATTAACAACATATAAGAGATAATTTACAGTCAACTGGTCACAATGTTGATTTGTGTGTGTAGATGATCTGACTGTGTGTGTCTGTAGATGATCTGACTGTGTGTCTGTAGATGATCTGACTGTGTGTGTCTGTAGATGATCTGACTGTGTGTGTCTGTAGATGATCTGACTGTGTGTGTCTGTAGATGATCTGTCTGTGTGTCTGTAGATGATCTGTCTGTGTGTGTCTGTAGATGATCTGACTGTGTGTCTGTAGATGATCTGTCTGTGTGTGTCTGTAGATGATCTGTCTGTGTGTCTGTAGATGATCTGACTGTGTGTCTGTAGATGATCTGACTGTGTGTGTCTGTAGATGATCTGTCTGTGTGTGTCTGTAGATGATCTGACTGTGTGTGTCTGTAGATGATCTGTCTGTGTGTGTCTGTAGATGATCTGTCTGTGTGTCTGTAGATGATCTGACTGT
>JAFVLL020042309.1:0-14927 GCA_021397915.2 Tor tambroides | reverse complement strand
GGGAGATTAAAGCTCCTGTATGTCTGTCTTTTTTGTGTTATTATTATATTATCTTACTTCAGAGTATTGTGCAATAACCCTAGTAGTCCAACAACTCTGTGAAGGACAGAAGTACAGTTTATATATATATATATATATATATATATATGTATATATATGTGTGTGTGTGTGTGTGTGTGTGTGTGTGAAAAACACCATCCACGCTATATGCCATATCACATATTGTTAGCATGTTAATAATACCCCTTGACTTGTTTCGTTAAGGAACAAATACAAGTGGTATAGATTTGACTGTTTGTGGTCAGCTGCCATTTAGCCATTACACTTCTGTAATTCGTCAGCAAGATGAGAGAGAAACAGCAGCCTGCAGCCCTTCTCAGCTGCTGAATTACGGGAAACAGAAACAGAGAGTGCTCTTTATGAAAGCGGGACGAGAAGATACTCTTTTTAGTGTAACCTAAAGAGGCAAAAGTGCTGTTTGAAATGTAAAATGACTCAAACCGCTACTAACGGGGAGAGATAAAGTCAGTAATATTACAATGTCACAATGCTCATGCCCTTTCTAACTGTATTCATCTCGATTTTATTCTAAATACCATAGTAAGAAATATCTACCATAAAATAATGACCACATATATATATATATATATATATATATATATATATGAAATGTTTTACATTTTGTCACTTCCCAAATACCCATGTTCCAGTAAGCCTGACTTATTTTGACTGTGATATGATTAGATTTAAAATATCAGATGACTAACTGTTACTTTTAGCATGACTAAATAAATAGTTAATCTTAATAGTCAAGTCATACTGTAATGTAAGTATGTAAGGAGTGAAATGTGTGTAATCCCTATGAAGGAAGAGGTGGGAGGTGTTTGAATGACAGTGGGCAGGGCATCAGACAGTCGTTAATATTCTTTCCTGCGTTTTTGAACAGTCAGCAAAATTCAGCGCTGCTGACTAAGACAAGGAAGGGTGATGGTTTATATGTGAGTATATTTGTCTGTCTATATATATATATATATATATATATTTATATATATATGTCTGTTTGTATGCATGTGTGTATGTCTGATTCATAACATTTGCATAAGTATAGCCTTTCTTCAGTGTTGTAGAAATAAAACTGTTACTCTCAGTGGAGTCAAGACTCCAGTGTCATGTAAATCTCAACAAAAAGAGCAAAACTGGTCAGTAGAGCATAAAAGAGTCCACTTTTCTAGTTTAGGAATGATTTTTCCCATTCATTTTCTCCATAGGCATTTCAAATCATTCTGTAATAAAGTCTTCTAAACCATGAACCACACCAGTGAGGGAGTGAACTACTAATTATGCCAATTTAACCACAATATAATTAAAGCTTATTGCAAATTATTGAAATATATAAGCTGTTGGAGCTTATACAGTGAATATTATGCCAGTTGCAATGCTTTTATAGGAGCGGGAAGTTGCTCAGAGACTTGAAAGGTTTATACATTATGGTTTCCCTGTAGAGAAAATGAATTGTTATGAATTATGTTTTCAGTTCTGCCAGATCTGCTGTGGATGAACACCATTTGACCTACATACACTGTAAAAAGAAAAAAAGAAAAAAAGTTAGTTTTACTCACTAGGATGCCCTTTCAGTTAGATACGAAATCAGCTTGCAGGTGTTTAAATCAAATTTTAACCGATACAGTTTAAAGGGAAGTAAACAGCTTGTGACTCCTCTACACGTATAAATACTGTATGTGCCCTCGTTGCCATGGGTGATGGCATCTAAACAAGATTAACTGGTGGTTTACTCAGAATACATTTGACACAGCAATATTTAAGAGCACAAGTAGCTCGTACACAAATGCACAAAAGCACTCGCATTGTCCTGCCAAAGCATTACCTCCACCCTGCCCTTGTTTTGAAGGAACATACCAGAGCAAACTGAGACAACTGAGTGTCTCAAGTCCCAGCGCCTGCTTTGAAGCAAGAAGCGAAACATTTGAGGGGAAAAAAAGGAGAAATAGTTTCTGATTCAAACAAACAAAGAGTGGTTGCCATGTCGACAGGCATCTATAAATAGTGTCCAATGTTTGTTTTGTGAATGCGGTCTCCCCAGGAGCTTCAGAGACCAGGAGAGTGATTCTGATTAAACGGCCTTTCCTCATAGCGCTCAGCCCTGGAACGAACCATTAAACTGGACCGAGAGGTCAGACAATTTAAGGGGAAAAAAAAAGCTTTTGTGTAGAGGAATGTACACTTAGTGATGAAAGGCTATGGCATGAAATCAGAGAAATGTTAATTTAATAAAGACTATATACTTATGTAAGCTTAGGGTTGGTAAGATTTTATGGTTCACCAAGGTTGTCTTTATTTGATCAAAAATACAGTAAAAACAGTTAAATTTCAGTCTGGTTCTCAGGAGAGCACCTGGAGATTTGGTTTGGTGGTCACATAGGGTGATCCATTAAATATAACTATAAAAAATTAAATAATTAATTATAGCAATTATAGTATTTGCACTTAATTTAGTTTTTAAATTAAAATAATGAACAAAATAATAAAGTTGTTTTTAAATAAACAATAATAAATTGTTATAATACTATTTTAAAATGCATTAAATAAAAGTTTAAAAAAAATCTATTATTATCTTTTTAAATTTTTAATTTTTAATGAACTTTCAACATTTTAAAATCTAAAATCCTCAAGCTTTTATTTTGGTGGGTTGCGGGTTATTTTGGGGATGCTTCAGTGTCACATGATTTTTCAGAAATCATTCTAATATGCTGATTTGCTGCTGAAGAAACATTTCTTATTATCTGCAGTGTTGAAAACAGTATATTTCAGGATTTTTTGATGAATAGAAAGTCCAAAACAATTGTGACATTATACATGTTTTACTGTCACATAAGACACGTAAGTGACTCCTATGGTTGTGTATGTATACATCACACACGTATTAAAAAATACATTTTATGATATGTTTTATTAAATATGCTTTTAATTTATCGATTGATTAATTGACTAATTAACTGATTAATTAGTTGATCTTTTTTAATTTTTGAATGTATGATATTAGTCTTATATTAAAGGAAATCCCAACCCTAGGTGTCTCGCTGGTTCATACGGCTGAAACTATTTAAAGTACATTCTCAACTAGTCTCCTGTTACCTTGGTTACATATTCAAGAGGAGTGACGGTGGCATTATAAGAGGATCTCAGAACACATTTATTTTATTATACATAAAATATACAATCTAGCTAATTAATATGTTTCTCAAATTCATGCTGTATATAGTCAATTAACACAAATTTCTGTTTATAAAATGCAGTTTTAGTTCTGGATGTTGATTAGTTAGAAAAGCATTCCAGTCTTGATCAAATATGCAGTCTAGCAGTACAATATAGGGGTAATGTAATGTAGCACAGCCACTCAGACCTGATTGCTTAAGTGTAAAGCTCTTTGTTTTTGTATGTGGCAGGGAATGGTGAGGTCTGTTGGAGCCAGGCAGACGCAGACGTGGACAGACAGAGTGGGAATCACGAGCCGTCCCCTCAGACAGCAGGAGGGGAGATTTATCCATCCCTATCCTAGTAGTTTCATCTGGACTCTCCTCTCCGATTGAACCTGGTTAAGATCTGCCTGTATCATCCTGCTGGGTAAGACAGCAGTTTATTTTCACTTGAATGTTTCTGGATTGGCTTTCTTGGCTCAAGCTTTTCTACCCTCAACTTCAAAACAGATGTACTAGTAATAGACCTCTTATGAAAGAGAGGCTTGTGTGTTGTCTTCTGCCCAGTAGGGTTTTCTGACAGATGTGACAACTGGAAAAAACGTGGAGCGTTTTCGGTCCCTTTCTCTGTAGCGGTTGTGTGTAAAGATGGGTGGCGTGAGGTCAGCCTCATCGCACATCTGCGTGAAAGTGCATTAAGTGTCTATGTTTCTCTTCTTCTTTCTTGCTATACTTCGATCACTTGTTATCTCTCTTTCACTTGCTGACTCAACACTGCACTTCCTCTTTTTCCACTCACTGTTTTGGTATTTGTTCCTACCTCCAGTTGTCTCTGTCATCATCACATAGTTGTCTGGAATCCTCTCTGTTTTATTGTCTTTTTGTCCTGTGATTTCCACAGTCTATCTTTAAAGGAATATTTAACCCAAAAATAAATACAAAGAACAAATTATTCATCCTCATGTTTCCCAAACCCTTATGACTTTCTTCTGCTAAACTCAAAATGAGATATTTTCAGGATTGACACTAGACCCCAATGACTTGATAAAAACAATGAGACCTTCTTGAGAATATCTTCTTTTGTGTTCTGTATATAAAGTCATACAACTTTAGAATGACACAATGACAAAAGCTTTCAGCTGTGAATAATTAGGATGGTTAACAAGGTTTACAGCAAGTACAGGTAGATAATTAGCCTGTTTATTCATTAAATGTTGGTCAGATGGCTCCATGTTCTTGGTGTTTGTGTTGGTGTTTGTATATGTTTGCAGTAGGACAGTCTTAGGATGATTTTTCAGTGTCAATTTTTAAGTTAACATACAAAAAGATAAAAAATCCAACATTTTAAAATGCGTCAATATCAGTATTGTGCTAACTATTTTTTGAACAGAAGGCAGTGTCTTATAGGAACGAATGACCCATAAGAAATGTAATTTGTGAAATATGTATTTGTGCTTATCCCTACTGATAATATTGTAACACTCTCAGCTCTGTTTAACACATTTCACCATATTTTACCAACCTACCATTCAAAGGTTTGGTCGGTAAGAAGTCTCTGATGCTCACCAAGGCTGCTCTTATTTGATCAAAAGTACAGTAAAAACAGTAATATTGTGAAATATTTTTGTAGTTTAAAATAACTGTTTTCTATTTGATTTGTATTTAAATTTATTCCTGTGATGGCAAAACTGAATTTTCAGCATCATTACTCCAGTCTTCAGTGTCACATGATCTTTCAGAAATCATTCTAATATGTTTGCTCAAGAAATTAATTATTATTATCAGTGCTGAAAACAGTTGTTCTGCTTCATATTTTTGTGGAAACTATGATCAATTTTTCTGGATAAATCCTTGAATAGAAAATTCAAAAGAACAGCATTTATCTTTTGTTACATTATAAATGTCTTTATTGTTACTTTTGACAATTTAATGCATCCTTGCTTAATAAAAGTATTAATTTCTTAAAAAAAAAAAAAATCTTGATGGCCCAAAACTATTGAAGTGTAGTGTATGTTCTCATTCCATTCCATTATTTTAGGGTTACATTAGTCAAGCGCGGTTCACCTTTTCCTCATCGAAGCTTTGATTTTCATCCTTCACAGGCTGATTTTCCTCTCAGCGCTGTAAGACATTAGAAATAGTTAAGCTTCTGTTGTGGAACTCATCTACCATCTCCTGTTTGGAAAGGAAGAAGCTTCCAGCCTGTCAAAGCGTGTCAGTGCACATATAGGCTGAATGTGGATGTGATATGCGGTCCAAGATGACGTTTCAGTGGGATTGGCTGTGTGTATGTGTGTAGCGTGTCTGTGGGGACAGGATCTGATGCTGGTTGAGCTGTAGTCGGGCCCAGCGGTGCGTGGATAAACCCGTCAGGAGTGTCTGTTCAGCTTTGAGCTCTGACAGGGATCTCTCTCTGCCTCTGGTGTCAGTTCACACTCCCTCATTTTCTCCTCCAGTCCCCCCGGTCGGTCTAAACGGAAATCCACTCAGTCTCTCTTTCCCCTTCATTCGGTGACATTCTACAGCATCCTTTTTCTTTATGTCTCTCAAACTTTTTTATTAGGAATGTCAGAAGTACTGGTACTTTGGTACCAAGTCGATAGTAACATTTTGAACATGTAACTATCAGTACCACAGAGTATGTGAGCGGAGTGGGGTATAGAGCTATTTTTTCTTGTAAATAGCTGTGTAAAATGGAACTTTTGTGGTCAAATGTTCTTGAATAATGACCACCAAACCAATTTTCTACATAATTTCATTTTATGTCATTTGTATCACTTCACAGTCTCTCTTTTTCTCACAAACTAAAATAAATCCAGCTCAAATCAATATTTCATCCCCATTTGTTTGGTTTGTACCAGTGTTTAAAACAGGATAATGTGCAGTCAGGGTCCTGAACACGCTGTTTGGTAATTTTGCGAAAATAGCTTGGTAACTGTATTATAATTAACAAGTAAAATTAAAGCAAGTGCTTCTCAATGATCTCTTTTAAAAACTGGTACAAACCAAATAAATGAGAATGAAATAGGCTATTGATTTAAGCTGGATTTATTTGAGTGATGTTAAAGCTAAATTTTCAGCAGGCATTACTCCAATCTTTAGTGTCACATGATCCTTCAGAAATCATTATACTGTAAAATTAATCTAATATGCTGATTTGCATTATCAGTGTTGAAAACAGCGATGTAATAATAATTTTGTGGAAACCATAATGCATTTTTTCTTTCAAGAGTGTGTGATGAATAGAAAGTTTAAAAGAAAATCTGAAACTCGGTTTCTGCATTTGAATGTCTTTACTGCCACCTTTGATCAATGTAATGTATCCTTGCTGAATTAAAGTATTAATTTATTAAAGAAAAAAAAAATCACTGATCCTAAACTTCTGAATGGTATATTACATTAATACTGATTCATTGAAATGAGTAGGTTCCTTTTTTATACATTTTATTTTTTTATATTCATATTTTTTCTATATTTCACTTTTTATTTGTATTACATATTTTTTATGTTAATGTTGACTTTGGTACTTTTGACATCCCTAATTCCTTTTGACATCCTCTCACCCTTCCTGATTTTTTTTCATCTCCTACAAATGTTCTCCTCATTTTCTCTCTTTCATTCTCTTTCTCTCTCTCCTGATCTCTAATTATTAAACAATGAGTTAATTACCTGAGTCAGAGCTAATGAATTTATTCATATGCTCTCTGGCACTCTGGTAATTACCAAAAGCTTGTTGTGTACCAAGCAGAAAGGTTCTCCCCCACAAAGGAGCTGTTCACATCTTTATTGCAGTGCCCCTATATCTCTGTACAGGGAGACCCTGCCACTGTTACCACAAGATGACTTATCAGGCAACTCTTATTATGAAAGTCGTGCCTCTGTTCTCAAAGATAAATGTTTACAATTTCCACTTGGAATGAGAGTGACAAAATAAATCATTACATCACCATTGTTTACAGCAGCGATATTTTGGAAAAGGGAGGGCTGGAGGTATTTTTCAGCTGTGTGATTGTCCATCGATTGGCCCGTTTCCAGTTAGTCCGTCCTCAAATGGGTCTTTGTGCCGAAACTACAAGCGTCTGCACTCTTCACAGATCTCGGCACAAACTGCACAACAATGCAGCCAGTCTAGTATCTGTAGAGATACTGTGTACAGAAAGTGTTGCATAATGATCTTTAATATCTGCAGCTTATTAGGAGCTAATTCCTCTTCTGTGGCTCAAGTGTATCGATTGAAGGGCGACTGGGGAAGAATAGCTTCATAATGGCTTAAGAGTTGAGATTCAAGATTGTTTTCGATCTGACAAATGAAAGCTAACAGTATGTTTACATTGTAAAATGAACCCTGCAGGCATTATATGGAATTATATTGTGAATGAACAGGATTGAGGGTCATAGGAGGTCAACGTCAGAAGAAAAATACATAAAGAAAATATACATTTAACTCATCTTGTAGAATTTTCTATTATTTTTGGCATGCTTGGCAT
Source organism: Tor tambroides (assembly GCA_021397915.2). NCBI lineage: Eukaryota > Metazoa > Chordata > Actinopteri > Cypriniformes > Cyprinidae > Tor > Tor tambroides. The sequence goes on along the minus strand of JAFVLL020042309.1, from coordinate 7,225 downwards.
AGCATTGCTGCGGTGCAGAAACGCTCTGGACGTACTGAAGCGCTGTCATTTCCCTTGTGGCCTCCCTGATAAAGACTAAAAGGAAAGGTCAGTCGCAGGCCGGATGTCTCACAGACAATGTGAAATGTGTTCAAAGGAGCTGCTGTTTTTCATAGAAGTTATTATCGAATGGGTCCTTCTTTCTCGCGCTTTGTTCGGCTAGATAATGAAACAAAACAATTGAAACATCCTTATCTGCCGTGCCTTGCAAATCCACATATTAGTGTTATTATTTTACGCCGTTACGTTACGATATCAGTGACGACTATCTTTCGGCTATAATTAGATTTGTGCTAAGGTTATTATATGGCTGTCCGCACCTTCCTCGCTAGTATTTTTTTTTTTACGTATCCTCTTCAGCCAACTTCAACCAAATGTTTTTGCGGCTATTTCAGTTTGCATATATTCTTTCCTTCAACAGCGTCACACTTCATGACGTTTTTATGAACTGTTGGTGTCTGTTTTAGTCGCCGGGTAGCTCCACCCACACTGAAATCTCATTGGTCCAAAGTCTACTTGACATTTTTGTGTTTTAAACATCAAATATGTTCAGATTGGCTCTGTTTTTGATTGTTTTAACTTTCTTTTAAATGTGGAACAAAGGGAAGAACTTTTGAAGAGCATTCTGGTCGCTCTTTTCCATGTAATCCCAATAAATAAGGACTGAAGCTTTCTAGCTTCTAAAAGGAAACAGAAGTACCACAAGACAGCTTTATATGAAATTTATACAGAAATTTAAGTTGGTTGATGAGAGTTAATAAGAAAAATAAAGAATGAATCATTCTTTTCAGTCAGAATTAGTTGATCCAGGTCTGAATGATTTGCTAACTCAATTAAATAAAGGCTCACTGGAGATGAAGATGGTCAGTAAGAGCTTTAATTTCAATCTGTTATAACATATTTATGATGCTTTAATATAATTTCTGGTGATTTTGCGTCTGTATTGCTCTATGCTCAATTATGTGTAAGTGCAATGGAGAAAAACAACCCATGCATTCTGAAAAATTCTGCTTTTGTGTGAGAGAAACGGTGCACTTTTGTGTGTCCTGCACTAGCCAAGGGACTGAATGGGAATACTAATGGATAATAGGATGTTCGTACAAATATATCGTAGTTATTCTTATACTGTACTTTCCTGCAGGCTGTTTTGTCTGGGTCAGGGACACTGGTCACTAAGAAGCCAGAGAGACAAGAACAGAGCAAGTCTTTCAGTGAGACAGGGAAAGATGAGTCATTCCTCATGTGAGAATTTGAGGAAGAATTAAAGGGAAGCCTTCGGCAGGGACGCGCCAGGTCTTTCTGTGCTCTGAAGCTGCGAGAGAAAGACATGTGGCAGATAAGGTGCAAGGCGGGGGAGGTGATGTGTTTATCGTAGGCAGTGTGTGTGAGTGTGCGCGTGAATGTTTTTCACAGGCCGGACAGCTTCCATAATGTGTGGCAAGATGCTCGAGGTCTCTGTGATTGACGGGTCCTGCCGGGTCCGATGCATCCTCAGAGAGAGAGGAGAGATTGATGTCGCTATTTTTCTGTCGCTCGCTACTTTGTTTAGCTTTCGCCCTTTTGCTCTCACTCACTTTTTTTTGGTCTCCCTTTATTGTTATTCAGAGTGAAACTTGATTCATTTGACTGACAGGAAGTGCAGTTCTTGGAATGCAAACCTGAGCATGCACGTATCTGTCACACCCTCGTGAAAATGCAAACACTGCACAGCAGTGTTTAATCAACACGTACAAAACATGCAGCGACACTCAGAAACGCTCATTTGCATGCAGCGATCCGTGGTGTGGTGGACTTCTGAAATGAGGAGCCAAATTCCCCTCTGGGCTTTTTAGTCCAATTCGTAAATGATGTTTATGTCCAAATTAGTCCAAAACTAAATGATGTTTATATTTACATTTGATGGAGACGTCATTTCCATTTGATGTTTACAAGGTTTATAGATGGCAGGGGTTTTCAAAATGGGGTCCAGGGGCCTATAGTGTGCCCATGGAAAAAAAAAAACATTAAAAAAAAGTTAAAACATTAAAAATTAAAATAACAGTACCGTTTCATTTTGCGTTAAAAAGACTCATAATGACTGCATTCACAGTTATTTTATTCTGTTGAAAGCGATAAAAAAAATCTTACATAGATTTTTATTTTACACATTTTATTTTTCAATTAAGCATTCATATTTTCTCCCTTTCAGCATACATACTTTCAAGAATAGTTGGTATTTGTGTCCTTGGGTTTGTTGGATACTGTTTTCTATTAAAACTAATATAATAGTATATTGTTATATATAGTATATTATTATTATTATTATTATTATATACTTTTATTGCTTTAAAACAATATTTATGCTATAAAAATAATTCTAAGATTGAATGCTACTTAAAAAAAGATAAACAGTCAGCTTAATACAAAGTAAATATTTTCAGACATTTTAATATATTCTTTTGCAATAAAAAAGCCAGTTATATAATTTAGCGCACAATTGTCTTGATACTATAATGCATACTATTTTTCTTATTCAGTTTAAAAAATGTCTTTATGACATGTATAACTTAGAAAATATTTTAGCAAGTATTTCATCATATTTAAGGGTTCTTTGTATCAAAAGATTTGAAACCACCTACAATATATGAAACACCATTTACCTTATTCTATCAACAAGCAACCAGTAATTAGTATTTTTGTATGGACAAATACTAAAGTCATATGAAAGAAATGAAATTAATGCAATAAAAGCATATTATTTTAACAATTAATAGGCCATTATTAATAGCCACTTTCTTTTCAGACCATTAGACAACAAATCCTTGGTAAATATACTGTACAATATTTGATCTAGTTACATTTGTTTTATGTCTTTACTGTTAGTTTTTTTCTGATCCATATTCCTGAGCAGTTGCTGCCTACTTGGACAGAAGCCGCTGGTTGTAATTGTTTGAGCATGTATTCAGTAGTCCATTCTTGGAAAATCATGCCCTCTTTTACTCTCTCTCTCTCTGTTCCCTGGTTTCTCTCTTTCTTTCACATTCACAGAGACAGAGAGCGAGGGATCAGTTGAGTAGCTCTCTCTGGTTGAATGATTCATCCCAACACACACACACACACACACACACACATACACAGAGCTAGGAGAGCTTCTGATGCAGATATTTTTAGAGCGCGTTGGCAGTGGGATCCAGGGAGATGTGTGCGTGCGTGCGTGCGTGCGTGCGTGCGTGTGTGTGTGTGTGTGTGAGTGAGTACTACAGACAAAACCAGAACGTGATCAGAGAAGTAATGTCACATCAGAGCGCAAAGACAGTGACTCAGTCTACAATTCTCCTTCCAGTAAAAACACACAGCGCTCACAATCATCAGACTCTACTGTCCAAATCATTATAGACATTATGAATAAAAAAAACCCAAATCATCACACTTTGAGCAAATCAACACATTTGCTAGAATCTATACTGACCATTAGCAACCAGAGCACAGACAGTACTGAAACAAATAATTTGTGTTCTGTAACCAGGGCTGGATTCACAAAAAATCCCTAAGAAAAAAAATAAGAAGCTCTAAGAAGCTCTTGGAATAAATAATACTTAATAAATTATAAGAAGAATGTTAAGTGCTATACTTTAGAAATACATTTCAATTAGCATAGACGTACTTCCAGTCGGACTTAGCTAAATCCTTTATGTGAGTCATATGTTAGACTCTGAGCTTAGTCGAGGCAGCCATTCTGGTGTAAATGAGCGCCGACTCTGAATAATTAAAATGCCTTGTCCTTGCCTGGTCCCTCTCTCATAAGTCACCTACATATAGAGACCCAGGCTGGAATGGTTTTGTAAAGCTAATGTGGGCTGTGGAAACGCCTCTAGTCGTTCCGAGGGACAACCTGTTCTCACAATCTAGATGAATAATGATGAGTGAGGTGTGGTTGTCATTCTCTCTCTTTCTCTCGCTCTCACACACTCTCAGGTGTTTCTCTTCACTCACAACTCTGAGTGAGCGAAAACTTGTTTAGTGAGTGAGAGTGTGGGGTTTGTAGGTGTGAATGGCGCGCCTGTGTGTGCGTTCGCACTTGAACCTGCACATAAATCGCATTGTGTGCAGGAACATCTATTCAGTGGAGCAGAGCTTCTTGTAATTAGCATGAAAAGGTATTCATACTTTACTTTTACTTTTTCATTGTAGGTATTTGCTTTGTGTGTTTGATCGACATATACTGTGATTGTGACGTGACAAGTGGGTTTTGAAGTAAACAAGCAGAAAGGGAAAAGGATATTGCAACAAGAAGTGAAAGGCTTTCAGAGAATGACCAGTTTCTATGAAAATGCTACATGGCACAGTCAGAACATGAGGTTTTATGTACAGTTTTGTGAAGCAAGATTTTGGAGATTTCACAGGGCAACTCAACTATGATAAATTCAAGTTTTGGACTCTTATTGCTTTTATAAAAACAGTGCCAACAGCAAAATGAAAAAAAAAAAACAATGTTCAAGAAACAGTTTTTATTTATTTTTTATAATTGTAAAAAATATGGATGATTATACAGCACGGCTTTGTTTACAGTGGCAACCAAGGAATTATATTGCTGCTGTTTCATAAGCGCCACCTGCTGTAGTGAATTTGCGTTTTCATTCAGCCCTCATTCTGCTGTTTTTGTTTCGTGCAGATGTTTTATGTAGTGTAGTTTCACAAAACTGTTTTTGCTTCATATTTTGAAATGATACAGTCTAATTTAGATTAAAAACTGCTCATGCTGCATGTATGATTAGTGGTTGCCTCTATTTTTAAATGGAAAGAGCACAGGTAAAGGCTTAATTTGTTTATATGAAGAGATCTCTTTTATTTGTGTTATTTGCTTGTGTGATTTTTTTATTTTTATTTTTATTTTTATTTTTTTTAATTTCAATTAGTTTGTTATCTGGCATATTTCGATTTCACAAAGAAATGTACAGCATTTTGTCCTAACAATAATAAAAGGACAACTTTTCATTTATAATTTGTCTTACATTTCATTTAAAAAAAAAGAAAAAGAAAAGAAATCATGAGAAAATAGTATCGTGAATTGTATTGCATCATGAGTTGAGTGAATTGGTACATCCCTACATTTAATAGAAAGGCCTAATAGATATAAAAATTATAATGTTATAAAAGATTTCAATTCCAAATAAATGCTGTTCTTTTTAATTTTCTGTTTTTTAAAGAATCCTGAAAAATGTTTCCACAAAAATAATAAGCAGCACAATTGTTTTCAACATTGATAACACTAAAAAATATTTTTGAGCAACAAATCAGCATATATTATGTGACATTGAAGATTGGAGTAATGACTGCTAAAAATTCAGCTTTACTATCACAGGAATAAATGACATTTTAATATATATTAAAATAGTTTGTTTAGATAGTAATGTTATTTCACAATCTTTTATTTATTCAATTATTTTATTTTTTTTATCCAATAAATGCAACCTTGGTGAGCATAAGAGACTTCTTTCAAAAACATTTAAAAATTGTTACTGACTCTAAACTTTTGAATAATAGTGTATGTTAAAAAAGTATGAAAATAAAACATGAATTAATCTTGTTATTGATTATTTTCTGAAATCCTTCCACCAAGTTGTATAGTTTATGATCCTAATTATTTAGGCTGTTTACGTTCAAATTTTAAATGTAATAATTCTTTGTTTTTTGTGTTGTTTTCAAATCCATGTATTCACTACTGTCACATAAAATGGACGCCCACCAACCCAGCTACCGCCTCCATCCTTGCGTTCATCCATGCCTCTCGCATTTCTCCCTGTCTTATTGTCACACCTGTTTGGTGGTTTCCCGGCCCCTCAAAACACACATTTCATCACCCGACAGTGACAGGCACTGATTGGAGCCTCGGACCAGTACGAGGGTGTGAAGAGGGGGCGAAGTCAGTATTCATCCCGTATTCTCCGGCTGCTTTGGGTGGCTGTTCCTGTGGTTTCTCTCCTGACAGCCTTGGCTAGCACACGGGGCAGGCTGCTGTCACTGATAAGGCAGGTGACAAATGAGCCAGCCGCTGCCTACATCAGTTTTACATTTAAAAATGGCCTAGGCCATCTTTCGGGATGCCAGCGTGAAAGATTCCCACCCCACACCATCGGAATCAAAGCTTTCTGATGTAATCCCCAGTTCAAGTCCATTTTAACCCCTTGTGTGGACCAGTGGAGGTTTGCTGGACCTGAATGGATGAGAAACGGAGCTTCTATTTAAGAAAGGAGTTGAGTGTCAGTGGCACTGCGGCTCGTACAGCGAGACTTATGAGAGCAGTGTTGTTATTTTATGCTATCCTCGTCTCCATGGTCACAGGGCAGATTGGAGTGCCAGCGCTGTGTGTTGTGATTGCGATGATGCCCTGGTAGCGGCACGACTGATGCGAGAGAAAGAGAGAGACTTGTAGTGTACACTAAGAGAGGGTGCTAGATAGATTGCAGAGGATCCGAGCCGAACACAAATCCATTAAACATCTCTCACATCCACATCACTTTTCTCACATTTTTTAAATCTACTGTATCAATGTGCTTGTTTTCGTTTCTTCACATAATGTCTTTTTTAAGCGTAGTCCACTTCCGAGGTCCTTTAATTAGTGTTGTGGTCAAATGACATGTCACTGTAAGCCCAGTGAGGTTATGATGTCATAAAGGCCATTTATAGTAATGCTCAGCTTTGAGATATTAGATATGATGTACAGTGCTAGGCATGTGCATGAGAAAACGTTGCTACATTTTTAATAGCTGCCCATTTTAAGCCATGCTGTTGCCTTTTTTTGAACATTTAAAGTCAACATGGAATCAAAATCTCAAACCATGCATTGGTGCACATTAGTCCAGATGTTCAAAATGTAACATGCTTGATGGCCAGTCAACACAATATTATTTTATATTATTATCTAAAATAGTTGTATTAAAATAAACTTGTATTAAAATATTTTTAAATAAAAAAAATAACATTTATTTTATATGTATCATATTTAGGTCTTTTTATTGAAGAATATACAGTCCTTGTAATTTGAAAACTATCTCTCTGTCTGTCTGTCTGTCTATCTATCTATCTATCTATCTGTCTATGTGTCTGTCTGTCTGTCTGTCTGTCTATGTATCTATCTGTCTATCTGTATCTATCTATCTGTCTGTCTGTCTGTCTGTCTATATCTAGTTTTCAAATTACAAGGACT
>JAFVLL020042308.1:0-17231 GCA_021397915.2 Tor tambroides | reverse complement strand
TATATATATATATATATATATATATATATGTGTGTGTGTGTGTGTGCGCAAGTATTATTCCATACATCATCACCCTTCAAATAATACAATAACTTAACCTTTCAGTCTGTACTTTGATTGGGATTCTGTTATTTGATTTGTCAATCATTATTCAATTATTCAACTAATTTGTCAAAATGCATTCTATTTAATATTTGATTAGTATTTTTCTTTATAATTATTTATTAAAAAGGTATTCATTTATTAACAAATGATATAAATGTTGTATATGTTCTGCAAATTCTTGCCCCAGATAACTGTCATCCTTGCAAGATAGTTGACAAGTAACCCAAAAATGTATCCCTCGTATATTAGCATAAATCTAACACTAAAGTCTGGTGTGAAGTAATCATGAAATTCATTAGTCAGTGCACACCATGATGCTAACACTATGTTATATAACTCTCCCATTACCTATAGGCTATGATCTATTTTTACTGAAATTCACTCTGAATGAGAAATTCCCTCAGTACCCTTTTTCATGCTGATCATGCACTAGCATATCCAACCCTGATCATAACTTTGAAAACTTCAAGAGATTCTGCGAGAATCAGATTAGCCTGAGAAAACAACTTTATATCCTAAATTCCAACTGTCTATGGCCAGAACGGCGACTAAATTTACTTTCTTCACATTGCATTCAGGCTTAATTGAACAATTGAACTGCTCTTTTGAACTAGCGCTACAAGCTAATTAGAATGACCTTTGCGGTGAGCTACCTGATAAGTGTGAGGAAAGAGCTGTTTTACAGAACTGGCTCTTTGAATAAATAAATAAATAAATAAAATAAAATAAAACTTTGGTACATGTAAGTCACTACCTGCTGTATGTTACTCACATACTGATCAGTGAAGAGCAGACAAGAGTTGAAAGTAATATATATCACATATGAAAAACAACAACAACAACAACACAACAGCAGCACATATTATAACATTTTTTTCCTTTTCTTTTCACATCAGTGGAGAAGGAGTATTAAGTTCAGCAAATCGCAAGGGGCGTAGGAACAATTTAAAGGTGAGGTATTTAGAAAGAGATAATTATCTCCCATAAAGTAAAATTAAGTTTGACATTTCATGTCCCCTCAGGTCAGTATTGGGAAACTTCTAAAAGTAGAGCATTATTGCATTATTTAGTTACTCATATAAAAGTATCAAATTATGTTGCATCATTACATGTTATGTAAAGCAACTTGTTACTTTTTATTACATTTTAGTTAGAGTGCAGTGACTTTTCCTCTCCCTCCTCCAGAATGGTAGTATGCCTTGCAGGTATTTTGTGTTTCAGTTTAAATTGAATGCATTTGTACTACAAAATTGTGAGTTGACTGAGTGGCAAGGTGGGAAAAAATGTACTATGGATCATTATATGATGCATTCTGTGGTATTGATACAGACATGCTCAAGGTCAAGATTTCAAGTGTTCTGATGCATGGTGGATTGTGGGATTGACATCAAAGTGAAGCAAGTGATGAGGGCAGTAAAATATTGAGAAATGCACAGTATGCCCAGAAACAGTATATTTTAGTATGGCTTTTATGCATCTTTACAAAGAGATGTTTACACAACGAGATGGTTTAACTTTGCATTTTATACACAAATGTTTGGGGTCAGTAAATATGGTAATATTGTGAAATATTATTATAATTTGAAATAACTATTTTCCATTTTGAAATGTAATTTATTCACAAAGCTGAATTTTCAGCAGCCATTACTCCAGTCTTCATATGATTCTACATTCTACTCCAGTGTCATATGATCCTTCAGAAATCATTCTAATATGCTGATTTGCTGCTCAGGAAACATTTTATTATTATCAATGCTGAAAAAAATTATGCAGCTTCATATTTCTGTGTAATATTTTGATCCTGAACTTTTTTTTCAGAATTCTTAAATGAATATAAAATATGTAATAAATATTTAAAGAATATTAAAAAAGAAAACATTTATATGAGATAAATATTTTGTGACAGTAAAAATATACTTACTCTCACCTTTGAGCAATATAACATGTCGCAGCTGAACAAAACAAAACAAAGTAAAGCAAAGCAAAGCAAAGCAAAACAAAAAACAAACAAAACAAAATCTTACTTTTGAACGGTAGTTTACACAGTCACATGATGGGAAAGTTTTAGAAAGTCTAATCATTAAAAACAATTACGCCATTGGGCACCAGAGTGAGGAGGACAGCAGCTGCATTAGATCATAATGACCGGTCAGGGATGCAAACAGCTATACAAATGTTCTACTTACTGGCCAGTCACACTTCTCTGGCTGTCAACTAAGTATATCTGTGCGTGCATGTATCTTTTATACCCTATGCTGAGTTGCAATCAGACTGGCCTATCTCTCAGCGGTCTAAATTCCCACACCTCTGACAGACAGATACTCTTTACACATGCATAATCTCCCTTCCCAGAAGGCCAGATCACAGAGCATAAATACACATGTACGTCCTAGCAGGAGATTGATGATGAATTGATGGTATGTTGTTGTCTTCTTGCATATTGCATAAGATTTTTTCACCAAGTCCCCACCAACCCCCCTTCTTCTCCCTCCTTGCGAGTCCCAGTTAGAAGCATATTAATCACCCTCCTCTCCTCTTCTCCTTCAGTGCTACCTCTCAAATGCTATTAGCGCTGCCTGTCCTTCCTCACTAGAATCTGTGCTGCTGTGATTGTGTAATCTATACATGTCATTAATGGCAGCAGGAAATCTGGCCAAGTATGTGACAAGGTAAATGGAAGAAGATGATGGCTGACAAAAAAGGGACATTTATATTGCATTTGTGTTTGTGTTAAAATAGCAGTCTTTAAATGTAGCTGTGTCTCAGACATGTCATGTGCATTCATTATTTTCAGAAAACCAGTTTCCTTTGTCTATGTTAAGATTCTGTCTGAGAATTGTAATCCAACTCCAAAATTAACACTTGCCCAGCACCAAATGTGGTTAAATTTGGCTGAGTACAGTAAATAAAATGGCTTATAACTTTTCTATGAATTGTAAAAAAAAAAAAAAATGCAAATATGAAATTATTATTATTATTATTATTATTATTATTAATGTTATTATATTGCTTTTCATTCAGTACAATAAATAATGGCTTGTAACTTTTCTATGAATTGTAAAATAATGCAAATGTAAAATAATAATAATTATTATTAGTATTATTATTATTAGTATTATATTTTGTTGTGTGTTTTGTCATTTAGTTTAGTTTTTTAAAAATGTTTATTTTTATTCATTTTATTTTAGTTTTAATTTGAGTTATTTTAGTACATCAACTTGAAATGAAAATGAGAATGCTGACTAGCAAGTACTTGAAACAAAATGTTTAAATATTTTATGCTATTTTAAGTTAAAATGTATTTTTTTTTAAATGTGTTTTTTATTGGTTTAATAATAATAATAATACACCTTTTTCTCCTTTTTAATCATATTTTAATCTGTATTACATTATTTTACAATTTTAAAGCATTTACTTATAATAGTTTGCTTTCAGGTATAAGTTCAGGATTTTCAGTTCAGCAATGACACAAAGTTAATTAATAGTGCATTTATGTCTGTCTAAAAGTCTGTGCAACATAATCACCATATAATCCCACATATGTAGTAAATTATTTGCCCAATCTTCTGATTCCTTTGCACAGCTTTAAAAGTCATTAATTTAGCCTAATGGTTAAAAACACTGTGTAGCAGCTGTGCTGACTGCACAATAATTAATGTGTTGTGTCTCTTCCCCATTCTCTGACATTTTCCTTTCTTGCGCTTCAAGTCAGCCAATTAAATTATTTACTCAAGACAAGACAATTAATCTGACTGATGAAAGATGTGACACGCTAATTCCTAATTACTAGAGTGTAAATACATGAAACTCACAGCGAACAAATATAGAAAAGCAGCGTGTGGGGTGGGTTTAGGTGTCAATTTTGTATTGTTTTGAAACAATCAATGTGCAAACATAGTAATAGAACGTTCATTTTAATGTGTATAACACTCACTCAGTGGACAGCATCCAGATCTTTACTTACTTTTGAGGCTTTTGCTGTCAGGTCTAATACTGACAAGCCCTTCCAAGCCTACCTTTTCTTCACAGACTCTTTTGTTTTAAACTGACACAAGCGTTTATAGCCCTGGGCTCTTTTTTTCTTCGCCACGCACAATTAGAAGCGAGAATTTCTCCCCTCACCTCATGCAGTCCGATTTACACACATAATTACATTGTGTTAGCAGACCCTCGGGTATGGCAATCTTCCAGCTAAGCCACAGTCACTCTGGGCCACTGCTATCGCTGGACCAAATCAAGACCTGTAATTTTTATTTGAGCATGAAACATTTACGGTAAACAAGAAACAGGAAAATCTGGACTGGAGGGACGGATGCAGGAACCTTGGGCGGTCTCCTCAGCAGCGGGATGAATATTTGATCAGGGTGGTGTCAGGCCAGAACCTCGCATCCTTGGCACAGGCTTATAAATCATAGGCAATCAGCGCAGTGGGGACAGTTCTGATGAATACTGATCGGCAGAGGTCACACTTACTGATTACACTTTGTCAAATGTATAAATTGTAGAATGTTTGGTCTTGTGAATCTTTATCTGGAGACATGTATAAATAATAATGCTCTATTAATGACTATGCAGTCCTTCCTTTACAGTAGAGTACCTGTTTTTCATTACTTATTATACGCAGACATCACATAAAAAGGATTTTTGTAGTTTTTTCTTATAACTCACAAATAGATTAATGGGGTGGGGTGGGGGGGGGGCTTTTATCAAAAAATGCATCACATTATTGCTGCATTTAGAGTCTGATTGACAGGATAAGCATGGAGGTGTATGTAATTCAAGTTTATTGTTGCAAATCTTATGTCAACTCTGCTAGGCCTTAAAGACATCAGAATGCAGGAAGTCTGCCACTGAGTTCATAAACAGTTGATCTTTTAGTAGAGAACTTTTTAAGATGCACATTTTGTTAGGAATCTAGCCACTGCATAATAAATTTCTCAATATTTGTGGCGAAATGTTTACCAGCCCAGTTCTTGCAAGGGTAAATTATTATTTTTGCAAATAAAAACAACTTTATATTTCAAATTAACATGACTGTTAATACAGGTGCATCTAAAAAAAATTAGAATATCATGGAAAAGGTCTTTATATTTTTGTAATTTAATTCAAAAAAGCAAACTTGTTTATATTCTAGATTCATTGCACACAACCTGAAATAAAGAGGTTTTTTTTTGTTTGTTTGTTTTAATTCTGATGGTTACGACTTAGGAAAATTAAAAATTCAGTATCTCAGAAAATTATAATATTTTCTCAAAGATCAATCAAAAAAAGATTTACAAAACAGAAATGTTCAAGATCTCCAAAGTAGGTTTAATTATGCACTCAGTACTTGGTTGGGGCTCCTTTTGCACAAATTACTGCTTCATTGCAGCATGGCATGGAGGCGATGAGCCTGTGGCACTGCTGAGGTGTTATTGAAGCCCAGGTTGCTTTGATAGCATCTTTCAGCTCGTCTCTATTGTTTGTTCGGATGTTACTTATCTTCCTCTTGACAATACCCCATAGATTCCATATGGGGTTCAGCTCAGGCGAGTTGACTGGCCAATCAAGCACAGTAATATTATGGTCAGCAAACCACTTGGAAGTGGTTTTGGCACTGTGTGCAGGTGCCAAAAGTAAATTTAAGATAAATTTACTTTGATCTGAAAAGAGGACTTTGGACCACTGAGCAACAGTCTAGTTCTTTTTCTCCTTAGCCCAGGTAAGACGCTTCTGACGTTGTTTCTGTTTCAGAAGTGGCTTCGTAGCCCTTTTCCTGAAGACGTCTGAGCGTGGTGACTCTTGATGCACTGACTCCAGCTTCAGTCCACTCCTTGTGAACCTCTCCCAAGTGTTTGAATCGGCTTTGCTTGACAGTATGATGATTGTCTTCTGGACCATTGTCAAGTCAGCAGTCTTCCCAATTATTGTGGTTTCAGAGAACAAGAGATACCTGGAATTTATAATGTAGGCATGGTCATTTAATGAAACTCAAATGTAAATATTCTAATATTTTATGATACTGGATTTTTGACTTTCATAAGCTGTACGCTCTAATCATCAAAATTAAAAGAAAAGAAAATAACTTTTTCACGATATTCTGAAAAATACATGCAGTAAATTTCAGAACTCAAAACTTCTTTGATAGTCCAAAACAGCTTTTATTGAAATCAAGCTGGCAAGTGTGAAGATGCAAATTTACTTGAAAGACATCATTACATCATTATTATAAATGATGATATATTATAATTATAAATCACGTAGGAACACCTTATAATACCCACTGACACTTGCTGGCTGTTTTAATTAATGTCGTTGATTAGTTCAGCAGGGTGAGAATAAAACAACAGGAGACTGTAAGTACTGATTAATGGAATGGACTATACTGTACGTGTGTGTGCCAAGGTACGAAAGATTAAATGCAATGCATGCCAAAGTACCATTTTACTTGTGTGCTTGTTAACAGGAATTTGACAAGTGCTGTGAATCAAACTATTAATTTGTAACATTTCACTTTATCACTGGTTGCAATTAGTTCCATTTTACTTCATGCAATTAATTTTCAAGAGTCCAGGTGTGAAAACAAAGAAAAAAATTGGATTTCCTTGTGCTGACCAGAAGATGTGGAATGGAGGCTTATAGTCTTACCCAAAGAACACTCAGTTTATTCAAATTGTTGAAAGGTACTCAAATTTAGCCTGAGAAGTAGACATACACAGAGCACTGGATATTCTATTTTCTCAGTTGTATCTGTGAGTCTATACAAATTCTCCAAACTTTTTCTGGTGTTTTCTGTATGACTGAGAATTGTGTGTTGTTTTCACAGTCTTTTACTATAATGATATTGCATTATTCTATTTCAGATAAAGTTATGCCCTAAACAGCACTGATTGGTTGCTTTACATGTCAGTTGGACTGTTTCTTCCTGTCTAATGCTGGGTGTACATGATGTGATTTTTGCTGTCGTAGGACCTCACAGGATTTTTTTTTTCCATTGAGAGAAATCACAAGATAATTGCTGATGTTGCTGTTTATTGCTATTCACCAAGTCATTTGCACACACATCTTTTTATTTATTTATTTATTTATTTATTTAATTTATTTATTTATTTAGTTAGTTAATCTATCCAAAGTTATAGAAGAAACATTGAGAGCTCTATGTCTCTGTGTTAAGCAGGATAGCTCATGTGTTAGCGACTGGCTCAGCACGATTATCAGGTTAACTGACTTGTAACATTTGCAGTGGCTCACAACCTCCCCAGTGTCTGAACTTGCAGTGTACTACCTTCATAAGTGAGTGGCTCTCAGCCTGAATAAGGTCTAATGTGGACCAGACCTTTTGGCCTTTTTGGTAAAAGGTCAGGCTACATAGGACTAGAGGCTACTAGACAAGTCATTGATTATATACTATTTATAGGAAACACATTTTGTTTCTCCTTGGGATTGAGAGGCTTTTTAATAGATTGAAGTGTCATCGTATTTTTTTTTTTTTTTTTTAATTTAAAACATCTCTAAGAAACTGTAAAATTTAATGACATGTTTAAAACACTTCTTTTTTGTTCCCTTTCGGTGCTGAAATCTAATTTAATCTGCCACCATGGTGTCTGTACTTTCCTACTGCACATTATGGTGACCCCAGTATCAAAAAAGCTCAGATGTTCACAGTTTGGCCTGAGGGTGCTTTACTCTTTGGTTTAAAATCTACTGTTACAATGCATAAATGTACTGTATGCAAACATAAATACAATACAGTACATACATGTACATGTGAATACGTAATATTACATACAAACATGCTCTAGGGTCACAAATGACCTTTTCTATTCAAGTTTTTTTTTTTTTTTTTTCGTCCCCTGGAATTAAATTCTAGGGGCATTTTACCTTCATAAGGGCATTTTTTATAGTTATAGTTTATAGTTTTATAGTCATTAATTACTCACCCTCATGTCATTCCAAACCCATAATACCTTCATTCATCTTCAGAACAAAAATTAAGATATTTTTGATGAAATCTGAGAGCTTTCTGACCCTGCATAGACAGCAACGCAACTGACACGTTCAAGGCCCAGAAAGGTAGTAAGGACATTGTTAAAATAGCCCATGTGACATCAGTGGTTCAACCGTAATTTTACAAAGCTACGAGAATACTTTTTGTGTGCAAAGAAAACAAAACTAATGACTTTATTCAACAATTCTCCATGTCACCCTAGGCACCATTTTGGCAAGTATCACGATGTAAGCACACGTATGTTCTACCTCATCAGCAGCAGCATGCGGATGCGTAGTGATACTCTCCAAAATGGCACCTAGGGTGGCGCAGAGGAGAAGAATTGTTGAATAAAGTTGTTATTTTTATTTGGACTGATATGAGGGTGAGTAATTAATGACATAATTTTCATTTTTGGGTGAACTATCCCTTTTATGTTGATTAATATAATACACGTATTGTATTAATCGACATTAATAATCATTATTGGAACATATACGTAGAACTCATTATATCACTAAAGCTGCAAAATTAATCTCTTATGTACATTGTTATAGCACTTTCTTGTTCATGATGTAAGACTCAGTGCTGAAAAAAGAGAAAAGAAATCTGATGCAGTGTGCACAGAATCAAATCTAAATGTAATGCCGCAAATTGACACTCTTCATTAATTTTCATTAATTTCACTTTAATGTGCTTTACTGTATTTACTCTTACCCTAAGATTATCGCTAAACCTACCCCTCACACAAAAACTTTCTGCATTTTAAAAAAAGGTCATTCTGTATGATTTATAAGCTGTTTGGTCCTCATGGGATCGATCGATCGATCAATCAATCAATCAATCGATCAATAGTCCCCACAAGGTCAACAAATGACTGGTATTACTATCCTTGTGAGGACATTTTGTCAAACAAACAAACAAACAAACAAACAAACAAATACACACACACACACACACACACACACACAATAAACCCTGACACGGTGATCAGGATCCCAGTCTGAAGCGGAAGGTTCAGTATCACCCTGGAAGGGTTTATTTTACAACATAAATGAAATGCCTACCCTTATTCCACATTATCGCTAAACCTACCCCTCACACAAAAACTTTCTGCATTTTCAAAAAAGGTCATTTTGTATGATTTATAAGCTGTTTGGTCCTCATGGGATCGATCAATCAATCAATCAATCAATCAATCGGTCGGTCGGTCGGTCAGTCGGTCAATCGATCAATCAATCAATAGTCCCCACAAGCTCAACAAATGACTGGTATTACTATCCTTGTGAGGACATTTTGTCAAACAAACAAACAAACAAACACACACACACACACACACACACACACACACACTTGTTTCGCTATCCTTGTGGGGACTCTCATAGGCGTAATGGTTTTTCTGCTGTACAGACCGTATTTTCTACCACCCTACACCAACCCTACACCTAAACCTACCCCTTACAGGAAACTTTCTGCATTTTTACATTTTCAAAAAACTTCATTCTGTGTGATTTATTAGCTTGTTTACCCATGGGGACCTCAATTTAGGTCCCCACCGTGACACAAGTCCCCATGAGTCTGTGTGTATTCAGGTTTAAGTCCCCACTAGGATAGAAAAAACAGGTACACACACACACACACACACACACACACACACACACACACACACACACACACACACACACACAATAAACCCTGACACGGTGATCAGGATCCCAGTCTGAAGCGGAAGGTTCAGTATCACCCTGGAAGGGTTTATTTTACAACGTAAATGAAATGCCTACCCTTATTCCACTTTTAACTTTGGTAACACTTTAGAATACTGTTTCTTACTTACTGCATAACTAATAAGGAATTATTGAAGAACTAACAGGTAATTATTCATTAACACTTATCTCACTACTGTTAACTACTAAGGAAGATGTGTTAACTAATCAGTATGTAATAAAATTTTATGATTGTGTTAAGTAACAGTTAGCTAATCAATAACTAATGTATTCTGTCATACCTCCTGAAGAACTACTATTATTTATCTACTAGTTAAGGTTCAAGAAATATATTAAAGTTATTATTATGTTTACTTTTATGAAAACCATTAAAGCTTTTACAGAACAAAAATCTGAAGGTGGGCATTTTTACTTTTATTTTTATTTTTACTAATAATTATACTAAGAAGTATTAACTATTAATCAGAGGACAGATGGCATGTGGAAGATTGTGTACAAAAGTTGTTTTGATCTTGCTGATAATTTAAAGGCCTTAGATTTATGTAGAAATCCATATAATAAAGTAGGCTTTATAGGGTTTTAAAAAGTTGAAGTCTGAATATTCTATGGTCATTTATGTTTTATGTTGCTAGAGTGTTCAAACATCTAGGCATTGTTAGACGGATCAGTCAGAAAGGTGTTTAGCAGCATGCATCAGAATAATCCAAAATGCTCAGTGTGGTAGATTTAGACTTGGAAATGTTAGTCTCAGAAGAAAATATAAAATCTGTATGTTGCTATTTTCAAGCCAACGTTATGAAAATGGAAAAAAATGGATTATTCACATAACCATAACATGGATGGTATGTTCTCTCAAAGAGATTCTACAAGTTGATATCATGGTGAAGAAGAAGATCTCATAGACATATGGGTATGACGGTGTATCTCCAGCCCTTAATGATAAGAGAGAGCTGGGCAGAGCAAGAACCGGTGACAAGAGATCATGGAGGAGAGATGGAGGGTTGTTCAAAGGGATAACAATGTCCTCAGCTAAATGTACACAGTGGGTGAAAACATCAATAAACTCTCTCTCTCTCTCTCTTTCTCTCTCCATCCATCCTTCTCTCCATAGCCCCCAAGCCAATTTTTTTCTATGATGCGGTGCAGGACAAGTGTGCAAAGGTACTGGGTTGATCTCCTAAATGAAAAATCGATGGAACAGACAGCGTATTGAAGAGGAAAGACAGAATTTATCAGTGGCATATTAAGCAAGAGAGTGGTAATGTTGCAGAGATGCTTTTAAAGCAAATGCCTGTGCAGTAATGAATACAAATCTCTACCTCAAATACACACCTAAACTCATTGAAAAACACTGATTATGTGTTGAGGATACCAATGTGTCTTTTTCTTATGTCCACAAGTTCATAAGAGGAAGAGTGGGCTGAAATCTACATGCAAAATAGAACCACATGGATCACTTATTCTCGTGCTCCCGGTATTTACCTTGTTTGCCCTCCCTACCAAGGCTAAAGAGTTTTAATTTGCAGATTGCATTAATATGGTAATGTATTAATCATATTTAATTAGAATCCTGTTTACAAAAGATGGGAGATCACTGTCTGCTTTCTGAGACCTGAACACCAGAAAGTAAACATACGGATCACTTTCAAGCAAATAGTCTACTGAAATAGTTAAAATGTCTCTGGAAAATTGTTAATGAACAGTGCAGGGGAAATCAGGACTTGTCACACTTTTTACTCTAGTAGACTTATTTTTTATTAAATCAGTTTTCAATATAGGCACTTTATGTTTTATGCATACACTTTTATGTTATAGATACAGAGCATTTCCACACATTGGGCCTCATTCAAGAAACATTCGTAAATATAGGAGTAAATTCTGAGTAATTTGTGCGTAAAACAGACCTTCCCGAAAACTCTCCTCCGGATTCACAAATGCTTCGTAAACTTCCGATTTGATAGTTAAACACGCGTATGTTAATAAATCCCAGTCATTCATAAATAGGACGCTTGTGCCAATGGCGTATAGCCTGAATTTCAATTTGGGGGGGGGGGGGGGGGGGTTGCATCTTAAAATGAGGGGGCTGCTCTATATTACATGTAGGCTATAATGTCAATATTAAATGTACGCATTTTCAAGTGTTTGTGCAGCGTGTGGAAGCTGAATAGCAGCGCGCTTATACTGCATGACAGTTAAAGCCTGGTTTACGCGTCCGCACGAGCACGCGGCTCAAGTTACTGCCAGAGGAATACTCGGACTGATTTAATTTTATATTTAATATTATTTTGTTTATTTTTTAAAATTATATTTATTGTGATTGACCTCCAGTTCTTGTTCACAGTATAATGACATTCCATCGTTGCACGCAATCACGGAGAATATAACTCGACTAAGATGATCAAACTTATTTTTAATTTTCGTCTGTGGTCTGGAAATATTTCTTTATTTAAATCATAAAGTCAGCGCATGAAAAATGTGAGCATTATATTTAATACAAGAAGTTTGCCCTAAAACTTTAATTTAATCCTTCTATACAGCCTTCAGTCGTAAATAATGTTTTAAACTTTGGCTAATTCTAATGCTTTTTAATGTGATATGTTGTTTGCATAGTTTTCTCGCTGTTCTGTAATGAAATAAGGTGATCAGACTGTGAAGAATTGCCTATACACATACAGTATGGCTAGTGCGATTCTGTTCAAGTTACGAAATACGCATCGGGATAGCATATTCCTTGGTTTCATAATACTCAATTAATTGTTGTAAACTGAGATTGGTGTCTTTAGAAGATGTATCTGTGCTGAACAGCTGACCATAGCTGTAGCCAATTTAAATAAATTTAGTAGCAGAGCGCAAGCCATTTTTAGTGCTGGAAATCCATTTATGCTTCGCTAAAACTTCCGCGTCTTCATGGAGAGCACGGGTCTAGGTTGCCTAGCAACGGCAGACGCCACTGGAGCGCAAGCATGGAGCGCAAGCTACAGAGCGCTTTGAACTAAGGAGAAAGCGACGCGCCTAGCGTTTTCCACGAGTTTTTAGGCGCGACATGTAAACGGCCCCTCCCTACTGTTTGAATCTTCCGCTTTTCGAACGCGGAAGTGTGATAAAGGCTTAAAAGTTTTTAAGCAATCAGAAATCTGAGGGGGTCGGACTTGTAAATGAGGGGGTCTAGGCCCCCCCAGGCCCCCTCGTGGCTACGCCACTGGCTTGTGAACGATCATTCACAATTAGCATAATCCCCGCCTATGAATTACAACTGTGCAAATTGCGCGTCCAGGAACGCAGTGGAATTTTCTCTTCTACTTTCTCAGGTTTGGCTCCAGTATATTTTATAAATGCAAAAAAGACTAATAGGCAATATGCCTGAAAAATGGCAGGTGCTCTCCTGAAAACAGCCAGCTGGTGGGGCTTGAGAATGCTTTGGTGGCACAACGTTTTTCCATATGAGACCCTTTGGTTGCTATGATTAGGAATACACACGGCATAAGGTATTACTAGTATCTCAATTTGAAGAATATTACTGAATATAAAAATGCAGTAACCAGCAATATTAACTTCTCTTTTGTTGTTCAGTTGTTGTACAAGTAGGATGATTGGTCAGTGTAGTATTTGTCCCACCCCTCCTCCATTGATTGGATGGCTGTGTAAAAAGTGACAGTGACAAGCGCTGTGTTTTACCCAAAGCTAAACAGTTTATTAACTCTCAGCTGCAAAAAAAATAAAAAAATAAAAAAAATAAATAAAAAACAAACAAACAAAAAAACAGAGCAAATGAACTTGTAAAATATTATAATGGCAGTGCATCAAAATTCAGTGTCATCAGTTTGCCAAAAAGAACACAGAATGTTTTACGCATCATTTACACATGGTAGGGAGCAGGTGTACATTTCTTTCATACCAACTAAAATTTTGAAAATACAAACACTCATGAATCCGAAAATTTACGTCAGAACAGCTTTATGAATGATTTACATAAAAATTTGTTCTGCTTGTGTTTCATGAATGAGGCCCATTGACCTTCAACCCAGTCACATGCTCCAGAATTGGGTATATTATAGAGTAAGTTAAAAGGAACCTGCCACAACTCATTTAAGGATTTTGTACGGTTTTGTACTAAGTTGTAAAACAAATGTTTTTTTGTTTTTTTTATGATAAATATAAAATAATTCATGAAGTTGTGAATGTAAAAAAACAACAACAACCAAAAAAAACATATATATATATATATATATATATATACATATATATATACACACACATGCATACATATATACAATGCCTTGTGAAAGTATTCAAACCCCTTCATTTTTTTCACGTTTTGTTACAGTATGTTGCAGCCTTACGTTAAACTGCTTTAAATTACTTTTTTCCCACATCAATCTACACTCTGTACACCATAATGACAAAGCAAATAACGCTTTTTAACATCTTTGCAAATTTATTAAAGCTAAAAATCTTAAATGATTCCATTGTATAAGTATTCATACCCTTATCTGGGGCAGTTGAAATTTAGCTCAGGAGCATTCATATTGCTTGTAAATATTACCACACTTTGAGTGACGTTAACCTGCGGCAAATTCAATTGAATGGGTATGATTTGGAAAGGCACACGTCTTAATAAAAGGTCTAACAGCTGAAAATGCATATTAGAGCAAAGGTCAAGCCCTGAGGTCAAAAAACTGCCTGTATTGCTCAGAGACAGGATTGCATCAAACCACACATCTGGGGAAGAGTTCAGAAAAAAAAAAAGATGCTGCATTGAAGGTTCACAGAAGCATGTAGCCTCCATTATCCATAATGGAAGACATTAGGACTCTTCCTAAAGCTGGCCTCCTGGCAAAACTGAGCAACTGATGAAGAAGGGCTTTGGTTAGTGTGGTGAACAACAACCTTATGGCCACTCTAGTTGAGCTCCATGATCATATGTGAAGATAGGAGAAGCCTACAGAAGGACAAACATCACTGCAACACTCCATCGATCTGGGCTTTATGGTGGTGTGGCCAAACTCAATTCTCTCATCAGTGAAGACACATGAAAACACACTTGGAATTTGCAAAACAGCACCTAAAGGTCTCTCAGACTCTGAGAAACAAGATTCTCTGGTCTGATGAACTTCAATTCTAAGCATTATGTTTGAAGGAAATTTAGTTTAACATAAGGCTGCAACATAACAAAACGTGAAAAACATTTACACACAGATATACAGTATATATATATATATATATATATATATATACGGTATATATATATTGAAATGAGCATGACCTTGAAGACTCAACCTTGTTGTTGGCATGAAAAATTAGACATAACTGCCTCTTGATTGATTAGAATAAACTCCAAGGAGAAAGACAGTATCTTTTAACATTTTCTAAAACTAAATTCACATTGTTTTTGAAGCATTATGGAGTTTTAACTTTATTTTCCCCAACAGTTAAGATCAGAAAAGAAATATCTTGAACTAATTGCATTATGCATTGACTCATGGAGACTACAGTTCCAAATGACTTTCCCAAAGAAATCTGTGTGGTTTAATGATCAAAACCTTTTTCTGCACATGCAAATGAATGTGTATTGGAGGGACTTTAAAGGAGCTGCATATCCCTAGTTGCAAGGCACCCTGTTGCTTTTTGCATCCTTTTCAGGGCACTTCAGTTCTCTGATTCAGCTGTTTATTAATGACAGACATGTTTATTTCTGTAGTTGTTGCCCCATGTGTAAACTGAACAGAATTGTGGGTATGTGTCCAGATTCATTAAAGTGGGTCTTTTGAGTGCAAAATGATGGAAATTAAATATAGAAAAGATGGGTGATCTTTATGAGTAAAAGTCAGCAAATAAAAACTAGAAAAAGGAAAGGAAATCCCATATTAGGTTAAAAATTCAACTGAATTAATTTATTTGATATTTATTTTTATTATTTATAGTATGCACTAAAACAGTTGATGATTCACGGTATGTCACAAGTGTATCTTTTTTCCCCATGAACTTTCATCAACAAAATGTCACTCTTCACACAGTCCATTTAATTAAAAATCATTACCCACATCCAATCCCATGAGACTCCCCTCCGTATTCGACCACCCTCAGAAAGCTGATGGAGAGCATATCCAAAGTCAATGCAAACATGATCAATCAAATCCAAAGAACAAAGGCTAAAACGCATTGATCCACGGCACCGCATGTAGCATGACATCTCCAACCGGCATAAATTAATTGAGCTTCATGAGTAAATGGAGCTCTAGTCAATTAATGTTATAGCTTCACTGATGACTTGCGCCGTTATAAAATGATAGGTGGAGGCCATTAGGTGGCTGGTGATGCTGTTTCGTTTCTGCTTTGATGCACATGTGTCTGAGAAGAAGCATAGTGATTATAGCAGCTTAAACTGTGCTTGTTAAGAGCTAATCTGCAGTGACAAGCAGTACAGTGAAACTATTGATACTGGGAATTCAGTGTGATTGTAGAATAAGCTCCTTCTTATTACAATATGAGATATTCATACAAGAATGCAGTCATGAAAAACAGGTCAAATGCATGAACGAGCATACAGTATGGAATTGAATGAATATAGTTGCATGAATAGTTCATGCAAAACTGTCAAAATTTAGTCACCTTCATGTTGTTTTAAAGTTCAAACTTGTATTAATTTATTTTGTCTTAGAAATACTCTTATCCGTGCAAATATAATGACTGAATCTCTCAGTCTTATGAATTTATAACATAGCTCTGTGTAAGAAACAGACCAATTTCCAAGTCACTATAATCAATATAAATTTTTACATAAGAAGTAGAAAAAGAAAATGTAATTTATTATTGCTCTAAAAAAATCTTAACATCTGCCATAGTTTTTATGCAAGTGACTAATGAACTCTGATTAAATTTGTTTGATAAAATTGCTTTTCTTCAAAAACGTTGAGGTAGATTTTTTATTTTTTTTTTTTGAAAAATGTCTCTCATTCTCACCAAGGCTGCATTTGTTTGATTTAAAATGCAGTAAAAGCATTAATATTGTGAAATATTACTACATTTTGAAAAATTACATTTGAAAATATATTACAATAGTTTTTAGCAGCCTTCACTGACACATGATCATTCAGAAGTCATTCTAATATGCTGATTTGCCGCTCTAACATTTCTTGTTATTATCAATGCTAAAAACAATTGGGCTGCCTTATACTTTTTTTTTTTTTTGTGGAAATCATGAACGATATTTGATATTTTTTTCACTGATTAATACATGTCCTTTTAGATAGGCTATATTATTATTATTTAAAAATAATGATCAGTAAATTCTTCAGAATTTCTCCTTTTGTGTGTAAAAACAAACATTACAACATTACACACAACATACATACAGCATTAAATAAATCAGCAATTTAACGGGGGGTGGGGGGGGGGGACCTCGAGTGACTGACCAGCATCCAAACCATTATCTC
>JAFVLL020042307.1:0-23177 GCA_021397915.2 Tor tambroides | reverse complement strand
TTTTTTTTTTTTTTTTTTTTTTTTTTTTTTTTTTTAAATGATTCTTTTACTTCCTTTCATGTAAAGCACTTTGAATTACCATTGTGTATGAAATGTGCTATATAAATAAACTTGCCTTGCCTTGCCTAGAGCAAATACCAAGTGTAAGAAGTCTAGGTTTTCATCAAATTTCAAACTTGTACTGTTTTAGAAACCGTTTCAGAAACTGTTTTCACAGAGGAACTTACTCTCACAAATTGCACATCAGGAATTGAAAACTACACATAAACGCAAACCCTGTGAAGACGGACACACAGTTTCTTTGGGTGAATCTTCATGAAAACATGTCAGAATAAAAATAAGTCCTGTTATTATATATTGCATGAAGAAAACATTTTAGCCTATTTTAGAACCATTGAGAGATTTTTCGATTGATATGCTATTTTCATGGCAATTTAACACATTATCATAATCATTTTAATTTTTAAAATTAACATTAGATTTTAAAAAATAATAAAATCACACTAAATTACAGGATATAAATCAAAAGTAATGCAGTGATACAGAAATACTTATTTATATAATTATATAAATATAAAATACTAATTTATAGAAAATCGTTTTGACAACTACATTAATGAGAGTTGGAAGGAAAAAAGTGCTTAATTGTCATGAATAGACTTAATGATATTGTACAATAGTTCAAGTGGGTTTCATGAGTTTCAATGCTTAAAAAAATCAAATCAGAAAATTTGCAAGCTGCAAAACATGCATTGAATAATTTTTGTTTTTGTAGTCATTTGAGGATTATGTGATGTACTTTGTTACAAGCTGTTTCAACTTATAATTGTAAGTTCAACAAAACATGGATGGGCTTTCTTAGAAACTTCATAAGGTAAAAAACATTCTGTGAAAATGTAACATTGATATCTTTAATATTAACTGAGTAAGACCATGTCAAAGATTGATATCATAGTGAAAGGTAACATTGATATCTTTAATATTAACTGAGTAAGACCATGTCAAAGATTGATATCATAGTGAAAGTAATGGTTGAAATCAAACTTTGATGCTTGTTATCTCATAATTGGATTGAGACTTTAGCCTGGATTTCACAGAGAGGGTCACACATATTCCCGTTTACAAGGAAATAGTCTGTTTTATCTACTTTGTACAAGTACACAACATTTGTCCCTATCTAACGATATAATTTTCTGTTTTCAGGCATGGTGCAGAAGTTGGACCAGAAGCTTCCGGTTGCCAACGAGTACCTGCTGTTGTCCGGCGGGGTCCGGGAAGGCGTGGTTGACATGGATCTGGACGAGTTGACGGTATATGCACGGGGAGCCGATTACGACATGGACTTCACGTTACTGGTTCCCGCGCTCAAACTCCACGACCGAAACCAGCCGGTCACGCTAGACATGCGTCACTCGGCGCTCTGCCACTCTTGGCTCAGCCTGCGTCTGTTTGACGAGGGAACTATCAACAAGTGGAAGGACTGTTGCACGGTTGTAGACCACGTTAACGGTGCCACCAATTACTTTTTCTCACCCACGCTGGTGGCTGACTGGTTTTACGAATCCATTAGTATGGTTCTGGCGGAGATTCAGAAGAAGCCGCAGCGCGGCGTCCCGCGGGTCGAGAAGGTCGAGCGCAACGCAACCGTCATCTCCATCATTTTGGGCGTCGGAGGCAGTCGGATGCTGTACGATGTGGTTCCAGTAGTGTCGTTCAAAGGCTGGCCAGCGGTGGCCCAAAGCTGGCTAATGGAGAACCATTTTTGGGATGGGAAAATCACGGAAGAGGAAGTGATTAGCGGGTTTTATTTGCTGCCTGCCTGCTCTTCTACAGGCCAGAAGGAAAACGAATGGCGCTTGTCATTTGCACGCAGCGAGGTGCAGCTGAAGAAGTGCATCTCTGCCAGTCTCATGCAGGCATACCAGGCTTGTAAAGCTCTGATTATTAAGCTTCTCTCTCGACCCAAAGCCATCAGCCCGTATCATCTGCGCTCGCTCATGCTTTGGGCCTGCGACCGCCTGCCGCATACGTACTTGGCGCAGGAAGATTACGCCGCGCACTTTTTGCTCGGGTTGATCGACGACTTGCAGCATTGCTTGGTGAATAAGACCTGCCCGAATTACTTTATCCCGCAATGCAACATGCTAGAGCACCTCAGCGACGACATGGCCATGCTGCATGCGCGCAAGCTGTCGTCTGTTCGCTCCGACCCAGCAGAACACTTGCGAAGCGCAATAGAGCACGCTAAAGCCGCGTCGCGACTCACGATGGAGCTCCAATGGCGCGGAGGAAGCTCAAACCTGTCATCTCCGCTGTCAGAAACTGGAGCCGATCAGCAACCGGATGACAGGCTTGCGAAGAAACTCCAGCAGCTGGTCACGGAGAATCCTGGGAAGTCCATCTCTGTCTTCATCAACCCTGATGACGTCACGCGACCTCACTTTCGCATTGATGACAAGTTCTTTTGAAGTCACCCCGACTGATCTGATTAGGCGCTGTCTGCAAACGACATCATGCAATCTCATTTTTGAATTGATGACAATTTTTCTGAAGCCAAGCCCACTGATCTGTTTGGGTGCTGGCTGCAAATAACCTCACATTTCAATTGATGACAAATTATTCTGAAGCCACGCCCTCTAATCTGATTGGGTGCTGGGTGCAGATGACCTCACATTTCCATTGATGGCAGTTCTGAAGCCACGCCCTCTGATCTGATTGGGCGCTGGCTGCAGATGACCTCACATTTCAATTGATGACAAATTATTCTGAAGCCACGCCCTCTAATCTGATTGGGTGCTGGCTGCAGATGACCTCTCATTTCCATTGATGACAGTTCTGAAGCCACGCCCTCTGATCTGATTGGGCACTGGCTGCAGATGGTCTCATTTCAATTGATGACAGTTCTGAAGCCACACCCTCTGATCTGATTGGGCGCTGATTGGGGATGAGCTCACTTTCACATCCATGATGCATTTTTCTGAAGCCACGCCCACTGATCTGATTGGGCGCTGCCTGAAGACAACCTCGTGCAACCACTTTTGCATTGATCATTTTTTCTGAAGCCACGCCCCCTGATCTGATTGGGTGCTTACTGGTGGCAAGCTCACTTGCATTAATGACATTCTCCTAAAGCCACGCCCCCCATCTGATTGGGAGTTGACAACCTCACTGTAGCATTAATGATAAATTCTTTTCAAGCCACACCCTCTGATCAAATTGGGCGCTGACTGCAGACAGCCTCACTAGCATTAATGATCAATTCTTCTGATGCCACGCCCCCTAATCTGATTGGGCTGTGACTGCAGAAGACCTCACTTTCGCATTGACAAATTCTTCTGAAGCCACGCCCTCTGATCTGATT
Source organism: Tor tambroides (assembly GCA_021397915.2). Classification (NCBI taxonomy): domain Eukaryota; kingdom Metazoa; phylum Chordata; class Actinopteri; order Cypriniformes; family Cyprinidae; genus Tor; species Tor tambroides. Next base: position 19,816 of record JAFVLL020042307.1, on the reverse strand, counting down.
GGGCGCTGACTGGGGATGAGCTCATTTTTACATCCATGATACATTTTTCTGAAGCCATGCCCACTGATCTGATTGGGCGCTTGCTGCAGACGACCTCATGCAACCTCACTTTCGCATTGATGACATTCTTCTGAAGCCACACCCCTGATCTGATTGGGAGTTGACAACCTCACTGTAGCATTAATGATAAATTCTTTTCAAGCCACACCCTCTGATCAAATTGGGCGCAGACTGCAGACAACCTCACTAGCATTAATGATCATTTCTTCTGATGCCACTCCCCCAATCTGATTGGGCGCTGACTGCAGATGACCTGATTTTTGCATTGACAACATTCTTCTGAAGCCAATCCCCGATCTGATTGGGCGCTGACTGCAGACGATGTTACATGACCTCACTTTCGCATCAATGATAAATTCTTCTCAAGCCACGCCCATTGATCTGTTTGGGAGCTGACAACCTCAATATAACATTAATGATCAATTCTTCTGAAGCCACGCCCCCTGATCTGATTGGGTGCTGACTTTTTTTCTTTATTTTAGTTTTTAGTTTTTAGGAGTCCCAGAAGCAGGAAGCTGTGTGTTTTGCACAGCGCTGGAGATGTTAAACGCTTCAGGCTCTAAATATGATGTTAAAAATGGACATGATCCTGTTTCACTGCTGCCAGTTTGAAGTCGTGTTCACATATCTGTTCCTCCCCATTAAGGACGCCCAGCTTTTATGGGAAGGATAGAGAGAGAGCAGGAGATTTATGGAAGGATGTGGGGGGAGGACAGTTTGTGCATGGCTCATGTGGAAAACAGGAAATCCATAACTCCACTCAGAAGTGCAATTAGACAAAATGTGTTTATACGCTTTACTTGTAAGTACACTGTAACATGATACTGTACACATGCTATTTTAGATGCCATCGTTTCACAAACACACTTACAGAAGAACTTTATTCTCACAAACTGCACATTAGGACTCCAAAAATACACACAAACCCACTCCCTGTGACGATGGATGTTTTAACACAGTTCATTTTAACACAGTCTCTTGAGGTGAATCTCATGAAAACATTTCCGTGTATCATTTTACCCCCCTAAACTTCTATGAGTAATTATGTTGCATTAAAGTAAAGCCTATTTTAGAACTATTAAGATGTTTTCATTGTGACACTATTTTCATGACATTTAAACAAATTTTAACCATAAATTGATCTTTTTTATTATTATTATTTAATTAGGTTCTCGTTACTGTAATAGTGATTTTTTTTTTTTTTTTATTTTTAAATAAGCCTAAATTTAAGATGCATCGTACATCAATTAATATTCCAGGTTAAATAAAATATCTTTTTTTGCATTGCATTAATGAGAATTGCAAGGTAAAAAATGCTTTCATGAAAAATCTCGACCCTAAAATAGGCTTTTAAATTGCTTTGAGATTCACCCCTTTAAAAAAAAAACTTTAAACAGAGAACTTTGTGTTTTTATATATATATGCTGCTGAACATGATAGGTGCATTGAATAATTTGTTTTTGTAATAATTTGAGTATTTTGATCATTATGTGATGTGCTTTGTATCTGTACATACTGCTGTAATTAACCCCGCCTACTTCTCCCAGTTAGACCAATCAGCCTCAGCCAATCATGTGATGTGCACTCATTTAATTATTGACACATGAATATCTTTGCATGTGATTGGTAGGAGGGACGGATCAGAACAGACCAAACGTGAATCTTCAAGCTCTACAGGGACCAATCGTAATGCCTTATCACAGAAAATAAACCAGTGGGGTGTTTTTATTCCGATTAATGGGATCCTAAAGACTCTTTTACAGCCCCATGTGTTTCTCTTTATATCTGAATCAGGACATATCAGAACTAAACAGAACATGTTGATTTATTTTAACTGTCATCATTAGGCTAATGTCCATGAAAATTGTGTGTACGTGTTATTCTTATGCTTGATAAATATCTCTAACATGCCAGCGGGCTTAAGGACACCTCAGCAAAATAGCATATCTGCTCTGGATCAGTGTTGCATTGCATTTTAAACTTGTGTTTGGTAAATAAAGCTGTACAGAAGTGCAAAAGTGTGAGGAAGACTTTGTTTATTTCTGTTTCGCAACTCCAAAATGACCTAAAAAAAAATTTCAGTATAAAGAAAGCAAATTCAGTTCCTATATTTGAGGCTCAAAAGTTTAAGATTTTTTTAATGTTTTTGGAGAAGACTCTTCTGCTCACCAATGCTGCATTTATTTGATAAAAATACAGTAATGTTATCAAATATTAAAATTTAAAATAACTGTTTTCTAAGTAAATATAGTGTAAAATGTCATTTATTTCTGTGATCAAAGCTGAATTTTCAGCATTGTCTTCAGTGTCACATAATCCTTCAGAAATCATTCTAATATGCTGATTTGCTGTTCAAGAAACATTTCTGATTATCAATGTTGAAAACAGTTGTGTTGCTTCACATTTATAGGGAAGCTGTGATGCATTTTATTTTTCAGGATTCTTTGATGAATAGAAAGTTCAAAAGAACAGCATTTATTCAAAATAGAAATCTTTTGTGGCATTATAAATGTCTTTACTGTCACTTCTGATCAATTTAATGCATCCGTGCTGAATAAAAGTATTAAATTCTCACAAAAACGTTTGTGAGATTAGTAGACAGCAATATCAACTGATTTTGTTCCATTCTTTGACTCATCGTATAATCTGTCTGCCAAAAGCTGCTATATTTATGCACAAAATTGGATTGCAAGAATGACATCAATGTTGCATGCAACCATTTGAAGCATTTAACCTCCTGTTTCACATGCTATTTCTTTGAAAAGTTGGCTATATATGAGCAACCGCAGTGTTTGATTCCTACTGAATCGAAATATATTGTAATATTACTGCTTCTCCAGCAACTCGTGTAGTTAGAGAGCACCGTCAGGGATCATAACCCACATGCTGTCAGCTAAATGCTCTTTTACTACTGTATTAAAAGCACTGACGCTGTAGGAGAAACATTTGGTTGGAGTTTTTCCTCCAGGAGCTCAGCTCAGCTAAAGTGCTGCGACAGAGCATTACAGATGTGTGTGTAAGAAAGGTAAATGCTGAGAAGTTTATCAGTACAACAGAATGCCTCTTTGTAAAGTACAGCTCAGGATGATGGTGAGTTGTGTATGTGTGTGTGTAAATGCTGAGAGCTGTTGTTATATCTTGCTGACCTGAGGAAGGTGGAGTTTCAAACTCTTTTGCACACATTTAGATATGACACAACTGCTTATTCAGTTTTGCTTAAGCAGCTAAATACCAAAATAATCCAGCTCAGTTTTATATATGAGTGTGCGAGTTTGCGCAGGCCATGCCAGGTTATTTTTGTTTTCTGTCATCTCAGCACCTGTCTGCCCACCTGCGACTTACCCACCGTTGTGTGTGTGTGTGTGCGTGCGAGTGTCAACCCAGTGTGTGTGAGAGAGAGGTTTTTGGTTTGTTGACGTTCAAAAAAATTTTAACATAAGAGAGCGGTGCGGTCATTTGTGACTTGAATGTGCCAAGCTTTTGCACCCATATGGAAAAAAATGTATTAAAATATATTTTCAAATAAATTTCAAACGATTTTTCAAGATATATTTTATGCTAATATACGTTTTGGTCATTTTTAGTATATTTTTAATTATATAATTTTAAAAAGCATTTAAAATTTATTTTGCCTTCCATGTATTTCCAATCCAAGAACATTATTTATTAAAAATATTGTTAAAAATTTTTACATTTTTAAATAATTATAAATTTTGTTTTAATCTCTAACAGGCTATTCCATCCGCATTTGGATTAAATGTAGGCTTCTGTAAGGCTGGAAATTAATTTTCTTCATTTGTAGTCTTACAATATAATAATAATCGTGAACCCGCACTGAAGTCCCGATCTGAAATAAATGATTCGAGATCCGCGCTCTGAAGTTACGATCTGATTCAAAAAATTTGTGAACCCACCCCGAAGTTCTGATGTAAATCAAATTATTCGCGATCCTTGCTCTGTAGTCCCGATCTGAATAATGATTCGCAAAACATCATTTCAGATCGAGCCTGCGTCCCAATGTGCACACTATCCATCATAAATTCTATGTGATGTTAGTAATTTTCAATACTACTTAGTGCAGATAGGGTGAATAGTAGCCTATGCACATTGGGACAGAGGGCAAGACTTCGAAGTGTGGATCGCGAATCATTTAATTCACGAAATGATTCACAAACCCGCTCCAAAATTCAGAAATGATTCACAATACGCGAAGTTCCAATCTAAATGATTCGCAAATCCGTTTCGAAGTCCCGATCTAACCCACACGGAAGTCCTGATCTGAATCAAATGATTCATGCTCCGAAGTTACAATCTTATTCAAAACATCTGCGAACCGGCCCGTTTTACACTAGTACGTTTTCGTTTTAAAACGCATAAATTTTGCTACAGATACGCCTATCGTTTACACTACTCTGGCGTTTTCAAGGTCGAAAACGGAGACGTTTGAAAACTTGAAAAAGGGGTTGCGTTTCAGTGTAAACAGACCAAATTGGAGACTTTTGAAAACGATGGCATGGCTGCCCACATTCGCTCTGCGTATCCTTGACGACTGTGTAAACAATAACATCATGCTCATAGTTGTACCCATAGATATTTATGGGTACATTCCCCATTCGACCACTCCAAGCACGTAGACGCATCCGCCATCTAAATAATAGAGAATCTACCTATAGATATCTATGGTTGTACCTGCATGAATGGTCACGTGACATGTTTTTTCAGAGATCGTTTCTGAAACGCAACGGAAACGCTAGTGTAGACGAGGATCGTTTTCATTCTAAAACTATGGTGGCCGAGAGAGCTCAATGCGCTGTAGATAGAAAAAAACACCTGCAAATTAAAGGTGTCATTGGATGCCAATTTTGCACAAGTTGATATGATTCCCTAAGGTCTTAATTAAAAGTCTATAACATACTTTGGTTAAAATTTCTCAATGGTAGTGTAAAAAACATCTTTTTTTACTCTGTCAAAATCAGCTCTGTTTTCATTAAACTGTTTTTTGGTCTATGTTGCTTTAAATGCTAATGAGCTCTGCTGACCCCACCCCTTTCTTCTGTGGGGTGAGGAGCAGTACTGTTTACTTTAGCTGCCAGACTGGCTAACTAGCACATTATTAGGAAAGACGATTTGCAAAGATTCATAAAAAAACCCTTATATTCACTACTTCTGTAGATGAAGCTGGATCACGAAAGATTCACACGAACAGACGCATTTAGGCAGATTGGCGCATTCACTTCAGAGCTAAAGTAATGTTAATCCTCTGCATCTTCAGCGGCTCAGATGTCAGGAGACTGCTATATTCATTATTACATTCAACAACAGAACAGCTCAATCGCTTAATTGGAGACATCGGTGTCACACAATGGCAGTCGGACTGTTTACAGCTCACTCAGGGCGGGTCTAAGGTAAGACGGCCTTGTCAATCAACTATCGTGGGAGGGGCCTGTACAGAACTACATCATTCTGACAGGGATCTCAGAACAGCCTGATTTGAGAAAGGGAATTTTAAAATAAGGATTTAAAAAAAAAAAAACACTGGGTGGATTTTTATAATTATAGGATGGATGTGTACACACACTTCCAACACACATTTATGTTCAAACAACTTGAAAAGTGAATTTTGCATCCGATGACCCCTTTAAGAAAACAACTTCATCAATTTGACAACACGCGCTGCAAATCAAATACAACACAAACAATTAAAGAAACGCGCTGCAAATAAAATTCTTTATTTGGTTGTGTTGTGAGGATTTGCAGTGCGTTTCTTTATTTGTTTGTGTTGTGACATTTCCAGCACCTGCTGTCAAATTGATGAAGTTTTCTTGATTTATTTATTAAATCAAATGATTGTCCATACAGGATCTGATTGGAGCGCTTCGAAAAAGAGGTGAATCATTTTGCGATGCAGTGGTTATTATTCGGAGTTTCAAAAAGCTCCGTTTCACCCATCACTATACACATGCTTTTTAAAAATAAATATATAAATCAATTTATTTATTTATTTTAGTTTATTTATATATTTTATCATGGAAATACTATGCTATATTGTACTTTACTATGGTATGGTTGTATTTGAAGACCAGACCGAATGGCAATCATCAATCATAATCAAACGCATCCTTTTAAATCTGGTTTAAAAACCTAATTTTACAGAGTTGCATTTACGAATATCTGAGAAACTGAACTGTTTTAACCCAGTTTTTTAGGCTGATTTTATTTCTTATTTACTTATTTTATAAAATATTTTGATTAAGTTTTATTTGCTTATTTTTTTATATCGGTGCTATACAAATATTTATATTTATTGTAATATATATATATTTATTATAATTTTATTTTATACTTTTTGCTTTATATTTTATTTTATTAAAATTACTATAAGTATATAATAATAATAATGTATTAAATTATTTGATACTACAAATAGGTATACTTTTATTATCATTTGAATTTAAATTTTTTATGCATTCTCACGGAAAATAAAAAAATATACACCCATAATAATAATAATAATAATATTAAAAATATTCTTAAGATATTTGTAATTGTTCTATATTAATTAATATTAATATATCAGCGTAGCCTACCATGATAATACAATTTGTACCATGGTAAGGTTGATCAGAGGATCACACCGGGACTCTTTTGTGAGGTGTCACATGACACCTGCGGTGACGTCACGCCCGTGTGTCTGAAAGCGGCGGAGCTGCAGCAGCTCCAGTTAACGGCGCGCGGAACGAGCCCCGGTCAGACACACGCACACTCACGCGCTCCAGCATCAACAAACACCGCCACGCCCGCGATTCCGCCGCCGCCTCAGCACCGGACGGCGCGTGAAGTGACTGACAGCTGCTCTCACGTGAGAGTCGCGCCCTTGCGCTTCAGCGCGAGCCAGGAACCGACGCCAAGCAGCGAGCAACGTGTCTTCATCATCGGCATCCTCATCCTCCGTGACCGACAGCAGCGCAACGGGAGATGGAGAGCAAAGACAAGAGCGCCGGTGAGCGACTGACGTCATTTCACCGACAGGGCTCTGTGTGCGTATGTACATGAGTGTAAGTGTGTGTGTGTGTGTGTAGACTGCGGTACTCAGGTCTGCTGTCCTGACGGGGTCTGGGGTGGGGTGTGTGTGTGTGTGTGTGTGTGTGTGTGTGTTCATATGTGATGCTCATCAGATGTCAGGCGAGTGTGTGTGTGTGTGTGTTATTCATCTGCAGATGTTGTGTTAAAACATCCTGATGCAGCAGAAATGCCTCTTGCACGGGGTTCGGCCAGGGAAGGGTGGTCTTCCTCCACACATCACATTCATCACAGTCCTGTGTGTGTGGCAGCGAGCTGTCGATACATTGAGTTCTTTCACATGTTGAGACACCTATCTGCATCATACAACATGTTTTTGGGTGTGTATCTGATTGCTTTTGTCTGTTTACACCAGTTTATTGATTTTAGAAGAAGTACAGATGGCATATGTTGATGTTCTTCCATGCAGTCATCAGCATTCAGGACGGGTAGTGCTTTCACTGTACTGCACCCGAATGTTCAGAGGAAATGTGTAGGAATATTTCACATATGCCCTAGTGGCATCGCATAACCCTCAGTCTAGTTACTGCACCTGAGTGTGTGATGTTACTGTGTTTTATAGCCCAGTATCCAGCACTAATGAATGGATTTGGGTCAGTCTGAATCTGATATATGTAGCCGTTCGTATGTGCTGTAAATACAGCGGCCCCAAAACCTATATAGGCTCTCAAAAATCTTCTTTACTGACGCCTATATGGTTTTGCGAGGAACCTTTGGAAGTTTCCATTGCACCAAAGGCTCTTTATAGTGGAAAAGGGTTCTTCAAATTGTTTTCCACCAAGGAAAGTTTGTGTTCATGAGTTATAAAGAACCTTCCATTGCACAAAAGGTTCTTTATAATGGAAAAAGTTTTTTTTGTTTACAATTGTTCTTCACCAAGGAAAATGGTTCTTCTGAGAACTGATCACTGAAAGGTCCTTTGTGGAACCCAGAATGGGTTTTACACTCTTAAAATTGCAAGTCATGCCAAAAAATGCTGAATGTCTATAATTAGATGCAAAATATCAAGCCTGCAAACAAATGCTGCTGATCTTTTTTCAGAACTTCAGATCAGTTCATTTGTGTGGCAGTGATTTTTAGTGGATGTATGAAGCAAGTTATGCCTCAAAGTGCATTGCTGCCTTAAATCTGTCCACCTTATTTTTTAGTGCAAAGCAAGCTGCACTCATAAAACAGGCTCTTTATTGGCATTGATGGCTCCATGAAGAACCTTTAACATCCATGGACGCTTTCCATTGCATGAAAAAGCCTCTTTATAGTGGAAGAACGTTCTTCAAAAAATGTTTTTTCTAAGAACTGATCACTGAAAGTTTCTTTAGAGAACCCAAAATAGTTCCCCCTTTTGCAATGTTTAATTTCAAAGTGTCTAAATCACACTAAAAATGGTTGAATGTCTATAATTAGATGCAAATGATTATGCATTCAAACAAATGCTGCAGGATCTTTTCTCAGAATTTACTTTTTCCATTGTCGTTCTTATTAAAAGTATGAAGCAAATTGCCCGAAACATGCAAGTGCATGAACACAAATTTGTTTCCATGAGTTGCTGTGTTCTATTCACCTACATTTTTAATAAAAGTCACACTCAAAAATACTTGAAAGTCTATAATTAGATCCGAAATATCAAGCATTCAAACAAATGCTGCAGCGTTTTACTCAGAATTAACTTTTTGCATTTAATTTGCAAATTAGTTTGTTGGTGTGGCACTGATTTTTAGTGCATGTGGTTTCATGATTTGAAGTCAATTTTCATGAGTTGCTATATTCTATTATCTTATTTTTTTGAACAAGGAAGTAAGCTACACTCTTAAAAACAAAGTGTTTCTTAATGGCATCAATGATTCCATGAAGAACATCCATAGAGAATGTCTACACTTATAAAAAAAAAAGATGTTTTTGCAGTGATGCAACAACTATTTGTGACCCTGGACCACAAAACCAGTCTTAAGTGTCAATTTTTCGAAATTGAGATTTATACATCATCTGAAAGCTGAATAAATAAGCTTTCCATTAATATATGGTTAGGATAGGACAATATTTGGCTGAGATACAACTATTTGAAAATCTGGAATCTGAGGGTGCAAAAAAATCTAAATATTGAGAAAATTGCCTTTAAAGTTGTTCAAATGAAGTTCTTAGCAATGCATATTACTAATCAAAAATGAAGTTTTGATACATTTATGGTAAGAAATTTACAAAATATCTTCATGGAACATGACCTTTACTTAATATCCTAATGATTTTTGGCATAAAAGAAAAATTGATAATTTTGACCCATACAATGTATTTTTGGCTATTGCTACAAATATACCCCAGCGACTTAAGACTGCTTTTGTGCTCCAGGGTCACATTTTTGGATCCCCAAAGAACCTTGAAGTGATCAGTTCTTAAAAAAAAACAACATTTTACAATGCTGAAGACATTTTAATAATCTGAAGAACCTTTTGTGGAATGGAAAGATTCCATGGATGTTAAAGGTTCTTTATGGACAAAAGGATCTTTAAGGTTCTTCAGATTATTAAAATGTTCACACAAGACATAAAATGGCTCTTTTCAAGAACTGTTCACTGAAAGGTTTTTCGAGGAACCAAAATGGTTCTTCCAAGTATCTGAATACCTTGTGAGGCCACTATCTTTGACACAAACATATATTCTTAGCAGTGCGTTGAGAAGGAAGGTTCGATGGTGATTGTATATGTTGATCTGTGTGTTTGTAAACTGATAGTTAGTTGGGTGATACTCGCAATTGATTTTGGCTTGTACTGTCAGAAGGCGAGACAACAAAGCAAAACACTGGAAGAGTGAATCAATGTCAATATATTCTTTTGCATTCTGAATTGTACTTTATTGTGCCTTGGCTGCATTTAAGGTCGGCGGGTGAATGTTATATTTAGGTAGTGTGAGACTTAGACTTGATAGATAAAGTCTGGTCCACATCGCAGTTTATTCCAGCCAAAAACGCCCACTTAAACAAGACGAGTTCCCAGAACCAGCATCACCACATGAAATCTGTTGTTTGTTGCACTTAGTAGTAAGTAAATTATATATCTGCTATCTCAGACAAACTTTAAATGTTAGATTGACAGAAGTGGAGGTTCTTGATCAAAGTAAGCTCAGAAGAGGATCAGACTTTAGGGCTGTGCGATACTGCAAATTAAAATAAAGTAAATACAGGGCCAGTATCACCGATACTGATACCGGTACTTTTTCCTTTTTAATAACATACGTTTAAATGACCAATTACACTTTGAAAATTAACAATAACTTATGACGATATGACTAAAATATTACATTCACCTTAAAGCTATGTGGATTGTGGATATTATTTGCCTTTCTGAAAGGAGTTTGCAAGCAGAGGAGCCCAGAATTTGAAAGCAATGCGTAAAGTTTCATGTTAAGCATTTTCCTCCCATAGAAAAGAGTTATAAAGAAAAAAAAACTTAACGTGGGCTAATGCATTAAGAAAGTAATATTGAAAGGCCAACTCAGTATACTGATGATGCAAACTATATGCAGGCAAGCAGCCCAGGATCTTAACGCAAAGTGCATGCATGTTAAGTGTTTTCCTCTGACAGAAAACCTTTATAAAGAAAAAAACTTAGCGTGGCTTAATGGTTGAAGACAGTAATACTGTATAAAAAGGCCAAATTCGGTCAATTGAATGGGTCTGGCTTCCAGTCTCATCCGCTTCCAGCAATTTTTAACTGTACAAAACAGCTTGTTTTGCTGCTTGCTTGGTATTGCAAACCGGTGTTTCTTACCATATTATTTTAATGTATTGTTGACTCTTAATTATAAACACACACGGTGGATAGCACAAACAATTTTACCGTTTATTGCACTGTTATTTTTTCATGACTTCCCTACCGTGCCTAATGAAGTGGAAGTCTCGCACATTCAGTCTATGAAAAAAGCTTACTTCCACATTGAAAAAGGTGAATAAGTTTGGTGCTGTTGCCACAGTAGCGAATTTCTACTGTTCCATCTCTTGCCGTAGCCAATAATATCCGCTTGCACTTGGAGGCGCTGAGTCACATGATGGCATGACAACAAAAGACTAAAGCAGGGGAGGAGCAGTAATGTTTGCATACGAGACGTGAAAAAAGCGGTATATAAACACACAGACATGTCTATTCTTTGTTGAATGTATTAAGCAATATATTAAGTGTAGAGGTGAGAAAATTAACCTAAAATATTGATCTAATCAGGCTAGTATCAATCCGATACCGATACCAACTTTGGTATTGATACTATCGATATTAGGATCGATCCGCCCACCCCTATCAGACTTTATTTATAGTCAAAAATTGTGGCTAAGCAAGACAATAATGATCTAAACAGAGGCTTTAGATGGGTGTGTGTACAGGATAACTTGTGCTGCTGTGCCAGTGATGGCTGTTCCTTCTAGAACAGGTGAATGCTGGGAAATGGCGGGTCACCTGAGAGCACTTTGTTTACCATCTCTCAGGGATTTTAAAGGTGCAGCGTGTAATACACTAGCATTCAATACTACAGTTTGACACACAAAAAAGCAGTAATATTGTGAAATATTATTACAATTTCAAATAACTGTTTTCTGTTTCAGTGTATTTTATAATGTAATTTTAAAGTGTATTGAAACCGAAAACATTTGGAATTACAATTTTGTAATTCCAGTGAATTTTCAGCATCATTTCTGCAGTCTTCAGTGTCACATGATCTTCAGAAATCGTTCTAATATTTTGATTTGCTGCTCAAGAAATATGTAGTATTATTATTAAAACAGTTGTGCAGCTTCATAGTTTTGCAGAAACTGTGACACATTTTATTTTTCAGGATTCACAGATGAATAGAAAGTTCAAAAGAATAGCATTTATTTGAAAGAGAAGTCTTTTCTAACATTATACAGGTCTTTACTGTCACTTTTGATCAGTTTAATGCATCCTTGATGGATAAAAGTATTCATTTCTGTTAAAAAAATACTGTTTTGAATGGTAGTGTATATGAGAGATGGCTCATTTTAGACAGTGTTGGTGTTGTACAGTAGAGATGTGTTTTGTTATGGTGTGTTTGCATGAGTCTATCAGCAGGTGGCGGTATACAGTGAGAGAGAATCTCAATCAGAGTGATTTGCTGCTGCAGGTGCATCAGAGACACACGCAGTAAAAACATTATATTGTTAAAATTAAACGTGTATCAAGAGCATGTCAAAATGATTTCTGATGGACATCTATCTATCTATCTATCTATCTATCATATACAAGTACTAATGCACACATAAAATGGAGTGATTCTCTGAATCTGTCTGGATCTCTCTTCACATTCATATCATTGTGTTCTTTGTTTTTCTTTGTGTCGTTACTGAAATCATTGATTTGTGTGTGTTGTGGCCTCCTGACTAGGGATGACCGAAATGAAAATTCTTGGCCGAAACCGAAAACCGAAAAAGAGGAAACCAAGGCCGAAAACCGAAACACCGAAAGAAATTATGCCAATTATTAGTACCATTGCATTTATGGCTATGACTGTGTACTAACTTTACTAAAATCCTGTCACGTGATGAACGAACGACTCAAACCCGAAGACTCGGGAGGTGAACTAATCAATTCTCTTTCCGGCTCTGACTGCATTGGTTAAGTTTATGGGGTTGTGATGAACGAGCGACTCAAACCCGAAGACTTGTCAGATAGGCTAAGAGGTGAGGTGAGCTAATCATAGACTAAAGACCCAGGTAAACAATGAATTTATTTTTTTTCTGTTTCTTAGACCATTATAGTTTTGTATTGTTTGTAGTGTGATCAACGTTTGCACAAGTAGTAGATGTGTTAGGGAAGTAGCACATAACATTTTAATTATATTTTGCTAAAATGAATGAAATGAACGAAATGACTCGAAAAAGGATTCGTTCATTTAGCTGAACGAGACTCAAAGGTCCGAGTCAGTAAAATGATCCGAATTTCCCATCACTAGTTTGCGTCATCACAACATTTCGGCCGTATTGTTTCGGTGATAAAAGTCTTTCGGCCGAAAACCGAAAATGCACTTTTGGACCATTTTCGGCCGAAAATTTTCGGTGGCCGAATATTCGGTGCATCCCTACTCCTGACCTTGGTTAGATGGAAGTGTGTTTGATTTAGGCTTGTCCGCATGACTAGTGTCACCTTTGACCTGTTCCTCGCACACACATGCACACACACACACACTCACACACAGACACACATACACACAGACACACACACACACACACTCACACACACACACACACACACACACACATACAGTATACAAATAGGTGTTGTGAAAAGCTTTAAATACCAGCTCTCACATGGTGATCCGTTCAATCACACGACCTCACTGTGTCACAGAGTTCACTAACACAGTGACATTTCTCATCAATAACACTCAAACAACACAGGCTTTACACAATTCAACATGAACACATATAATACTAGTAAAACATTATTCTACTCACACAAAAGGGAAGTTTTATTTGTCACGCTCTATGTGTGGTGTGTATGCATGTATTGTCCAATCATCCAGGAGTTTAAGACAGTGAATCTTTTAGTTGACAGTGAATTGATTTGATCCATGATTTATTGGTTTTCCTTTTTTTATTATTTGATTCAGTAGCTTTTCAAATTGCTGTATGCTTTTTTATGCCTTTTTTATTTGGGCAATAAAAAGAAGAATGGCAAACCACTTTAGGTTGTTTATTCCACCAAAGGTGACTGGAAAGGAATATCATTGATTACATTTCTTGAACGTACAGGCCATTTGGAATCAGTGTTGTAATTGTTAACTAAATCTAAAATTATAATTATTAAAACTAATTTTCAATTGAAATAAAGCTGAAATAAAATAATGTAGGGATATTAGTTAAAAAAGTAACAGAAAATTAGAAATGTTGCCATGGCAACTAACTAAAATTAAGTTAAAGTTGAAGTACTAAAATGACAAAAATGGAATTAAAAATTAAATATAATAATACATATTTGTATATATACTTATAACTATATTTACTTGTATAATAATATAAGCTATATAGAAATATTAAAAAATGAATAAAAACGTCAAAAGCAAAATAATTAAAACTTAAACTACATTTTAAAAGAAAAACCTTAATTATAAAAATAAAATATCATTCAAAATATTAATAAATACTATAATAGATATGTAAAATATAAATAACTCTAAAACAATACTGTTTGGAATATAGTACAACACAAAAATAAACAATATACATGAGACTTTTTCAAATGTGTATTCCAGTACAAATGACTCATTATTTTATAATCAGTAACTTATTACAAAATAATGTTAGCATTGCAATGTCTCTTTTTATCAGTAGCGTTATCAGCAGTTGCCTTGTTCTCAAATTACACATTTACTTGCCAACTCACAGATTAATTTGTGCTCATAAATATGTATTCATTGCATGTTGCATATCACATATGCAAGTAATATTCCTGGGAAGACGTGTTTAATTGCAGTAATCGGATCAGTTTATGGGGTTCAGTCTGCTGTCAGGTTACCCGCCGCCAAAATCTGCAGCGTAAACTGTGTCAAATTGCTTCATCTGATCTGCTGACGTTCAAACAGCCCGGCGTGTCATTTAAAGCCTTCAACACATGTGAAATGATGCTTGCGTGTGAGAAAACCTCACATCTCTTCCTTCTTAAACTGAGGTTTTATTTAACCGCGACTAATGATGCACAGAAAAACATTTTATTGGTTACTCTGTCACAAGTAGCTCTGCCCACGGTGGAATATCATTGGTCAAAAATCAAATATTAAACTTCAGATATGTGACCCTGGAGCACAAAAGCAGTCTTAAGTCGCTGGGGTATATTTGTAGCAATAGCCAAAAATACATTGTATGGGTCAAAATTATCCATTTTTCTTTTATGCCAAAAATCATTAGGATATTAAGTAAAGATCATGTTCCATGAAGATATTTTGTAAATTTCCTACTGTAAATATATCAAAACTTAATTTCTGATTAGTAATATGCATTGCTAAGAACTTCATTTGGACAACTTTAAAGGTGATTTTCTCAATATTTAGATTTTTTTGCACCCTCAGATTCCAGATTTTCAAATAGTTGTATCTCAGCCAAATATTGTCCTATCCTAACAAACCATACATCAATGGAAAGATTATTTATTCAGCTTTCAGATGATGTATAAATCTCAATTACCAAAAATTGACCCTTATGACTTGTTTTGTGGTCCAGGGTCACATATGTTCTGATTGGCTGTGATTGAGTCACTATGTGCAACGTTTTCACTCTCAATGAGGACAGGAAAACTAGTTGACACTTAAAGTTAGTTAGGACACAGTGTTGCTATAAACCTGTCCTGCAGTGTTGTGTTACAGCCTTGTGTCCCAGAATGAGACCGAGACCAAGGAGTATAATATTTCTGAAGAAAGCTGCTCGATAGCCTGGCACCATGAAGGTCTTGTGCTTCTGAGGGTCACTGAGATGAATGGGAATGGATGGAGAACTCCACAATGTAAAAAAAAGAAGAACTAAAGGAGTACTAATAAATTTAATGCAACGTGATGCATTCAGATTTTTGTCTTCAGAATTTGTTTGTTGATTCGATGCAAAATGCCTCATTCAGCCAATAAATTCATTGCAGCATGAATAATTTATGCGGTTACTGTTGTAGGATTACTGTTTTGCTGATTGTAGTTGCTGTTTTGTCATTATTTTTAAGTATTTCTCATCTTTTTCATTGATTTGTTGATTGTCACTGTTCTTGAGGTTTGTCTGTCAAGTGTTGAGGTCTGTGCAACCTACTAAAACTATATCTCAGATATCTTGGTTTTGTAAAGTGAATGCACCTTCAGAAACATAATATAGCATAGTGGCCTATAAAACTACACTGTGAAAAATTACTTTGAAGTTTATTGGAGTACTGTTTGCAAGAAAACGCTATTTCATTTTTTAACTTTGAATTTAATGTTTAATTCAATGTTTCTGTTCTTTGTAATTGTTTCTGAAATTTACTAGCAACTAGCAAGTTTTTTTTAGTGTACAGTACATTGATATGACTACAAAGATGATGGATCAATAATTTTACTAATAGAAAATTTGCAATAAATATCTGTACACTGGAAAAACAATGGGTTTAGATAGAGTTCTTTTTTACTTTGTAATTGCGACATATACTAGCATTTTCTGAGAGGAAATTATTGCAAAGTAAATCTTACTGAAAACGAAAAAAACAATTTTCACTCAGAAATTGCTAGTAAATTGTGACCCTGGAGCACAAAAGCAGTCTTAAGTCGCTGGGGTATATTTGTAGCGATAGCCAAAAATACATTGTATGGGTCAAAATTATCCATTTTTCTCTTATACCAAAAATCATTAGGATATTAAGTAAAGATCATGTTCCATGAAGATATTTTGTAAATTTCCTACCGTAAATATATCAAAACTTCATTTTTGATTAGTAATATGCATTGCTAAGAACTTCATTTGGACAACTTTAAAGGAGATTTTATCAATATTTAGATTTTTTTGCACCCTCAGATTCCAGATTTTCAAATATTGTCCTATCCTAACAAACCATACATCAATGGAAAGATTATTTATTCAGCTTTCAGCTGATGTAGAAATCTCAATTTCGAAAAATTGACACTTATGACTGGTTTTGTGGTCCAAGGTCACAATTTCAGAAATACTTATGGAAAATTACACATTGAATTAATTGTAAAATTTTGAAGGAGAAAGACTGAAATAGTATTTTCTTGTAAAACGTCCTCCAATAATCATACAACTTAGAATTTTTATTTTTACAGTGTGTGCAGTATGCAACAATAAATATTTTACACAGTACTTTGTTAATTTTGATTCATTATCATCACATTTATAATCCAGTTTTGTGTAGAAATATCCAAACTTTCTGTCACTCTCTGAGTGAATCTTACAAAATATTAAATGTCAATTTTTAAGATAAAAATATTTTGCATAACAAAAATTCTTACTTTAGGCTCATTTTATTTTAGGTTTTTTATTTTAAAGCTTATTTTCAGACAGTAACACAAAATAATAATACAATTTGTCTTTATTAACCCTATAAACTGTATCATATTTGATACACAATTTTAAGGCCTCTAAATGATGATCAAAACTTAAACCTGCCACACACAATCTACTACGTCTTTTGTCGTCTATTTGATAATTTAGAGTTTTTATTATCAATAAAAAGGTCTTTAAGTATAACTGTACAAACGTCCACCTTCAGCTGGTGCTTCTTTACTTTAAATCTTTACTGATTTTTATAAAGGAAACATAAGAATAACTTTGATATTGTTAGTAATTTTTTTTAAGATAAATGCTTACTGAAGCAACCTAGGTCAAAAATAATGTTTACAGTGTATTTGTGACTCAAAAGGTCCCATAAACTGGAACATAGGTAGTTTTTTCTTCAGTGCAAGTATTGTAGAGCCCCCTGCTGGTCAACAACAGCACAAACTACCATTAGCAGTTTGATTTTGCACACAGACACAATTACAAACTCTGTTCCATAACGACACGCATTCTCCCGCAAACACACACGTTTCCAGCTGCGTTTAACCCTGCGCTTCTTGTGCAGTCGAGCTCTCTGTCCGTGTGTGTGTGTGTGTGTGTGTGTTTTGAAGAATCCTCCTGCACAGCACTTTGAGTCTGTAAACAGCATTATAAATAGCTCTGGCTCTCAGTAACACCAACTTACTCTCTCAGAATAGACGCCTGCGATGCACAGATCCCGTTTCTCACGCTGGTGTTTCTTACAGACTTTCTTAATTACTTTTGATAGATCGTGGTTTGAGACAAGTGTCTGTGTGTGTTAAAGGTAGTTACAGACACCATTATAGAGACACCGCAGATGCACATGACATTTATAAAAGATCAGCTTGTCATAATAAAAACACACAACTAATGATGCATGCAAATTTTGCACAGAGACATTGGCTGTGTTCACAATAGCATACAAGCATACTACTCTTACTATTTATACAGTATGCATACTATACACAAAATACACAGAAAATGTCTAGTACACAAGAAGAGTGCACTATATCCATCATGCAATCCACTCGATTTGACTTTTCACTTCCAGTGTGATGCATGCAAGAGAATAAACAGGACGAGATATTAACATCTCCTTAATAACTCATTCTTTGATGCTCAAAAATTTAAATTTTAATCTTTAATCACATTTCCCTCACATAAAATGTGAAACAAAAGATGATATATTATTTTACTTTGTAGTATTTATACACCATCATCATTTGTGCTGCACTTAATTTATACTGACTTTAATAAAATACCTAAATAAAAAATAAAATGGTCCTAAAGTAGGGTGCATTTTTATTATGAAATATTATTTTTGTGCTGCATTTAATTTATGCTGATTATCATCAAGAGAAATTGTATTACAATGTTGTTACTGTTTTAAAATATTACAAATAAATTTTAAAATTTAAAAAATAAAAAAGGACCTCAAGCAGGCTGCATTTTTACTATGCAAATAATAATTTTCTGAAATTTTTATATTTTAAAGTTTTGTAAGATTTACCCAGAAAGTGCCAGAAAGTTCAGACATTTCTAAACAAAATTTCAGTTTTAATCTATAATCACATTTTACCTTAAATTTCTCACATGAAATGTTAAGCAAATAATGATGTTATTTTACTTGCAAAGTATTTATAAACCATTGTCATGCATTTAAGTTTGGCTGATTTTAATAAAGACACAGTATTAATAATGAATCATAAATAATAAATAAAAAGTGCATTTTATTATGCAAAATAATTTTTCATAGAATATGACATTTAATGTTTAGTTTACACAAAATTAGATTAGAAATGGGGGGAAGGCAAAAAAAAAAAAGATTTAAACTGGATGTAGCAAGGTTACAGTACTGTGTGAAATATTCATTGTTGCATACTGTAAAAAAAAATAGGAATAAAACAAATTATTGTACTTTTACAAGAAAATATGTATTTTTTTTCTTCGAAGTTTCACTTTTAATTCAATGGCATTTCTTTGTAATTATATATTTTTTGATATTTTTAACAGCTATTCCCTAGTAAAGATTGTTTCTACACCTTTTTTTCTATAATAAGCAATATACAGTATTTACTTCAAGCAAGTAAGTGCATTGAGCATTAAGCAGTGCATTAGTGTTGCATTCTGAACCCCACACACACACACACACACACGTCTCTATTACAGATAGACACACCCCTCTTACACACACACACACACATTTGCACAGGCAAATATCAGGGACGCACAGACAGTCACTCACTCGATGACATTGTTTTACATACAGAGAGAGAGACACAGACAGACAGACAGACACAGGGAGAGACTTCCAGACACATTTTGACAGATCAGACACACATTTACAGGTCTGGCAGTTTTAAACACACCATATACACACACACACACACACTCAGACGTGTGTGAGAGGCCATGACGCGTTACTGTAGTCTGTTCCGCCGGCTGCTGTCTCACGGCAGTAAAGGAGAGGATGAGGATGAGGAGGAAGGCCCGGTGAAGACCGTCAGCGCTGAACCCGGTCAGTCTCTCTGAAGTCATTAGAGCTGCATTAGTGTCAGACCGACTGACGGTAATGACTTTGTCCTTTTCTGATGCTGTTTACAACCATTTCAGTGCATGTTCTTCTAAAGAAGTTTG
>JAFVLL020042306.1:0-15031 GCA_021397915.2 Tor tambroides | reverse complement strand
TCCAGCTGCACCGAATGCAGCTCGAACGTGTCCTCACCTGCACTCAAAGGTAGACACAAATCCGCCATTTAAGCAAGTAACAGTGAAACAATGGTCAAATATACAATACAAAATATACAATATATAACTGATCAAATTGAATACCTTGTTGCTTGATTTTAGTGTTCTGTTTTTTTTTTTTTTTGTGATTGACTCTGTACCTTCAATTAAAAAAAATTTCAATTGTTCTTTAAAAAGGTTGTTTAAAAGAAACAATTTTTGATAAAACATGATGTGACCTTATTGGGAACAGGGGTTTGCTTAAAAGTTAGAAACATGTACCCATTAAGCACAGCCAGACTTTTTGCATTTAATGATGTACATCTTAAATGAAATGCTTTTGTCATTTAAAATAAAATTAAATATTATTGTGTGAGAGATTAATATTTTATTTTAGCATAAGTTTTTGTACTGAAACTGATATCTTGTGCAATAAAAATGTCTCAATGTAGATTTTGGTGAGCTTAATAGGTATGTTTAACCTAACTGTTTTTTTTTTAATTTAAATTGATTTATTCAGCAAAGCTGAATTTTCTGCAGCCATTGCTTCAGTATTCAGTGTCACATGATCCTTCAGAAATCATTCCAATATGCTGATTTGGTGCTCAAAAATATTTATTTTGTATTATCAATATTTAAAAGTTTTTTTTTTTGATGGAAACCGTGATAAATTTTTCCAAACATTTTATAAATGTTTTCACTTCTGATCAATTTTATGCATCCTTGAAAAAAAGTATAAATTTCTTTATAAAAATATTACTGACCTCAAACTGGTAATGATGTGTGGAAAGCAGAAAAATGTAGTTATGCAGGGTCTACACAGACCCGTCTGAACCCTGGCCCCTTTATAGAGGATGCACTCATGATATACTAGCCTAGTGAAAAATAAATATACTGAAATATATTTGAAATACATTTATTTCATGTTAAATATACTACAAATACATTTAGGTATTTATGTGCTCAATAAAAATACCCTGCATTGTATTTTTATGTATATTGAATTGGTATACTTAATGTCTGCTAAACTGGAACAGCTCATTTTGTACTTAATGCACTTTAATTGTGCAGAAGTAGTGCTGAAGTCCAACTAAAGATATACTGAAGTATATTTGATTGTGCTTAAGTGGAACTATTGCAAGTATACTTCAGGTACACTTTAAATATCTTGCATTTAAAGGCCGATATTATTCAAAGATCATAAATCCTCATCAATAGTGAAATTAAAACTTAAAGCTTAGTGACATTATAGACTTAATATTAAGAAATGTTAATTTTGTGCACAAGTAGTACTCCAAATAAAGTTTAATTACAATTTTTATATCAGTAAGTCTCAAGTGATATGTCAGTAAATATGTTAATAGATTTGAACTATACTTAGTATTTTAAATACCTGTACATTACTTTTTTAGACCTAGACCAAGGAACAAGTTAAGTCATTGCAGATTATTTGTTTAAAGTTACACATGCAGGCTCTGAATGTGAAATGAGAGTTGTGTGTATTTGTGTCACTCTTGCATGTGTGCAATGTCACTGTCTCAATTATATCCTTATTGTGGAATTTCTGACTCACTCACACACACACACCAATCAGTGTCAGATTTAATGGTGGTGACAGAGGGTTATGTGAGTGGGTGTATGGGAAGGGAAGGCCTTTGTCAGTTTGCCCTCTGGCCGGTTTGAGGGAGACATACACAATAAGGTCTTTAGAGCATCACTCAGCATGCGCTCCATTAGCTGTGTGTCAGAGTGAAGTGTTTAGTATCATAACATAATCAGTATAGATTGTGTGTGTATATGGGCCCATGTGGAATTGTACATGTTACATGTGTTGTTGCTCTGTAATTCAACTGTTACAATGAGTGTGTCACACCAAAACAAACAATTGACCGACTGGTTTAGGTGAATACTAGAGAACCACCAGTGGAATGTAACCTATCATCTTAAATTCCCCAGAATCCATCTCACAAAAATGTGCTGCACAGTAATGAACTCAGTCTTGATCTGCACTCAGTTTTGATACACACGGCGCCATCTTTTCTCTGTTCATTCTTTCGTGGTATGATCTAGTAATTGTCTGATGTATAGTGTATATTTGTTTTTTTTCCCCTACATATTTTAAGTGAATAAATGAGTAAATATTGTGTAAATTAATATTAAATTATATTAAAGGGATAGTTCATCCAAAACTGAATATTCTGTCATCATTTACTCACCCTCAAACCTGTATGTTTTCTTCTGGAGAACACAAAAGAAGTTGTTCAGAAGAACACTGAGAAAAGAACCAAATAACAATGGAGCCCATTGACTTTTATGTTCTTTTATGTCATGCAGTTTTGGAATTATATGAGCAATGTCAGAATTCACATTTTTAGGTGATCTGTCCCTTTAATTATAATATTATGGATTCCAGAAGTCTGAGATCACTAATGAAAGGCTTATATATATATATATATATATATATATATATATATATATATATATATATATATATATATATATATATATATTTTTTTTTTTTAAATATAATTTTAACATGAAAATTGGAATTAGAAATTGATCCAAAATGACAGCTCTACACCTTTTTGACTCCAAGGCCCTCTAATGTCCACAACAATATTCAAAGACCCCCTTTTTGAACTTTAGAGAAATTAGGTGTGTCCATTGATTTAAAATAAATAACTGAAATAATTATAACTGAAATTCAAATAATTGAATTGTAGAATTCCAGAATTTAAGTAATAGTTTTTGGGGGAGTTTAGTTGTTTTAGTTTGTTTAAAAACTTATTTTGTCTTATTTCAAAACATTTTAACTCATTTTGAGGCCCATTTGGAAGTTTGCTGAGGCCCCCTAGTGGACCCCAGCCCCCTGATTGAGAACCAGTGATCTAGAAACATTTTGACCCAGTCCTGAAAAAAATACTGAGTAATTTCACTCACATGCCTTTGTGTTCAAAATGTCTCAAATGTTCAAGTGTTTGAATTCTTACAAAAAGGTGACTAAAATTTCCTAGCTCTGTCTGCACTTGAGCAAGTCATCTCACTAAAATCAGGATTTCTATAAGTTAAAATGAGACTAAATATTACAATTAATAAAGCTGAAGAAAAAGGGCACAGAGATGTATATCAGAAAACTGAGAGTTTGTGAGACGGATATAGGAGGAGGGAGAGTGTCTGACAGACTTAATTGAGTTTATAGGCAGTTGAGAGTGGAGATAGTGGCATCTTTATATACTGGAGAACAGATCAGCCCAGTGCTTAACTGAAAGACAGGCCAGCTGGGAGCCTATGCACAGCTCAGTCAAAGAGTCACACCACCTCAGTGTGTGTGTGTGTGTGTGTGTGTGTGTGTGTATGTGTGTGTGTGTGTGTGTGTATGTGTATGTGTATGTGGAGGAGGCCTAACTCCTCCTCCTCTCTGTAATTCGGTGTGAGTGTGTGTGTGTGTGTGTGTGTGTGTGTGTGCAGGCCTCAGTTTCTATATGTGTTTGACATACTGTTGGACTGTTTGTTTAGCTGCATCTTTTGATCCTTGTGAAAAGGTTAGTATATTTGCTTGTAAATTTGATATATGTGTACATTTGTATGTGTGTATATGTGTGAGTGTGTTTGTGTGTATTCCTTCACTTTCTTCTCTGCGTTATATGGACTCATGCTGCGTTGAAGTTCTGATTTCCTAAGATGTGTTGAAAGCAGAATACAGACACAAATATGCACACTTGGGTGTTCTATTAAGATTATGTGATGTTCGTCCAAGAGTCATTCATTTTGAGGCTAACTCAGATTTGTTGATTTTGAGTCAGAAATGGTTTTAGGTTGAGGTGTTGCATAAGTGATGGATTAATTACTGTTTAACTGTCTTTGGTTGGTTGTTTCATCAATGCGATTTACTATATCTGTCAGTCTGTTTCGTGGGTGGGATAAGCACACACATCTAGAGGCAAAGGACTATGGGCACGTTAACAGCAGGTGTGTGTATATGTGTGTCCAAGGGCTAAACATCTTTAAAACTGTTGATAAGTGCATGTTTTTAAATGACCTACTCTGTTGTTCTCTTACGTTTACTTCCCATTCTACCCCCATCCTTTTTGTGTGACCCCTTCAATGGCTGTTTGTCAATTAGTTTACAGACTGACAAATGCACTTTCCTCACTGTCTTGCTGAAAGCAGCATCCTGACACTTTACTCTTTGTAAAGCCCTTCAGAATTCACTGAGTGTTGTGTGTTACTGACTGCTTGGCTTTCTGGAAAAAAAAAAAGGTTTGAATCAGTGACAGGGACTGACTCTTGGGATATGAACGACATCATTCATTAGAGAAACGGATGAATGTATTTAATAAATGGCCAGTAGAACTGTTATATTGTTTCCTCGGTTGGATGTACTCCTGTGTCACTAAAAATTTAATCTTTGTTTCTTCCAAAACCTTACCATAATCCAAGTCATTCAGTACACACATAATAAGATTTCTGTTTCAAAATTGCTGGCTTTTGCACATTCATCACTTGATAAATGTGCAGGTGTCCTCCTCATAACAATTGCTTGATTAATAAGAGATTACATTTTCTAGCTTGCTTCATTTATACTATTTCTTCCAATAACAAGCTTAAACCTTCAAACAAATATCTTTGAGAATATTTTGCATAGAAAATGTTGAGGAAAATACATGATATTAAAATAAATACACAAGAATTGACATCATTGTGAACAGATTTCCTGGAATTAATTATAATCAGCATAAATTGTACCTGGAAATATGTTCTTAAGAGCCGACTAAATATATATGTGTGTGTATATATATATATATATATATATATATATATATATAAATATATATATATATTTGCAACTGCAGCAGCATGTGTGGTTCCATTCACATCCACTAGAGGGAATAACAACACTATTCATCACTTCCTTGAACTCCGTGATCTGCCTATATTTGCCCTGCTCATGTCCTCTTAACTTTATTATGGTCTTTATTTTAAATCTCGGCACAATTAAGCACCTGGCGTAACCGATGGATGGTTCACCCTCCTACATTTGTAAAAGCTCTTATGTACAGAGAGACTGGGGAACAGCAGACTCATTGGCCCCAGGCCTTGGAGAGAAGCCCTCCTTTTACTGAGAGAGATTATGTTGTCTGCACTGCTGTTTACAGTATGAAGAGGAAGACAGAGAGAGGGAAAGAGGCAGAGAGCATTTGCCTTAGTAGGATATAGGTTGAAGTAGATTGAGTATTTCCTTCCTTTTAAGGGATTATATGCCAGAGTGTGGGGTTTTGTGCATGAAATTGTAATGCAAAGTGTATTTTAATACTATTTAATAGTCTTGCCATGGGTATGCAGAAGACTGATGTTATGCATGCTCACGTGCACATGGTTAAGTATATGCACACATGAAAAAATGCGTTTTCAAGCATGCATTCACGTTTGATACCAATAACATTACAGGAAATGAGAGACATTATACTGCATTTGTTCCTTCTTCTGTTTACTCTATTATGACTCTTGGGATCTGGAAAGATAAGACGCAGTTCTACATCAAATGCTGTCCAAGATGCAGCTCCTTCTCCAACTCTACATCATAACTGTTGTACTGTTTGTAAGGTCTGTGCAAACCAGTGGTGTGCAGTAGTGTCCTGAAATGAGGAGGCAAAGTCCTCACTGTCATTTAAAAAAAAAAAATCCTGTCCCAGTTATACTTAAGGCTGCAGATTTTACAGGTTAAATAAATAAACATTACTTACACTATCAAGAAAACAAAATCAACATTTTTACAATGTAATATAGTTACTATTATGTTTATGAATTATTATTTATTAAAACAAAATACTTTTAAAGCTGTTTTTACATTTATTCCAAAATAACAAGTAAGAATGCAGTAACAAGTTTCACATTTGATGATATATTTATATTTTGTTAACTGATGTTTTAATGGTCAGATTACTTTAAGATCATCAGTCATATCCGTTTTTTAAACATTGCAGGTGTCATGATGGTCACAGACATGGAGATGTACCTTTAATGTCACCAAACTGATTATGCACTAAAACCCTCACAGATCATGTTTTCAAGTCATTTCAAGTTTTAATATTACATGACATAAATTGATGATTTCCAAGTAAATCTTTTAATTAGTCTTCCCTTTAACCATTATTTATTAATTCAGATCAATTTGCAGATGACATTTCCTCATTCATTCTCAATTACCCCCTGCCAAACATACAGCATGCATTAGGGGGTCTGTTAAAACTCAGCGGGCTCAGGGGAGGCAACGCTGCCTCCTGCTGTAACTTTAACTGCTGGTGTTGCTGTGGGCCAGTGTCACTTTAGAAAAATCAAGTGATTTATACACAGTTTAATGTCATGTTTTGTAATAATTGCATTGTTTTATTTTTCTGCTGTGGAGGAGGCACTGCCTCCCTTGCCTCCTCGGAGGAGACCCTCCTGGTGCAAACTCCACTGGACATTTAGACCTGTGTGATTCAGAAGGGTTGTGGCAGAAATCAGAAATCAGATCCTTTGTTGTGTGTTACGTCGCAATATTATAAATATTTATGGCGAACCAATGGATATCACACAAGCAACGTGCAAACTTTGCGCACGAGTTATGCCGGTGAACGTCTTCTGTAAGTCAATTCACCAGAAAGTGAAAGTAAAAACTGACGGAGCTTTCGGCATCTGACGCTGTATAAACAGTGCATATTCTCTCAGAGATGAAATGACAAGAGACGAATCTACTTCATATGCTGATGACCGTATATAAATGTTTTAATTTACTCCCTTAATATTTCTCTTGTGGCCCGAACATAGTGAAAATATGAGAAGAAACATATTTTGTGTTAAACAGGCTGTTTTTGAAAGTCGGTGCTTGAAATAAAGCTGCTCTTAATTTTCATTGATTACTGCAGTGTTAATAATTTTAATTAGAGGCCTATAATTTATTGTAGGCTATAATAAACCTGTTTTGAAAGACCTTTTTAAAAACATTTTCAAGAGGAGTAAGCTAATAGCCTTATTATCCTCACAGAACGTCAGTTATGCGGTGATGCGCTATGAAATTATTGTGGGGCAAGTTAATTGTAATATGAATTTAATAATAAAAATAACCTAATAATAAGAAGAATATAACAGGCTACAAATCCTATTAATATTGCCAATATTTGATGCGTTTGACAATATCTCTGGCTATGGTCGATACATGATCATCCTCTTTCGACGCACAGAGAGGTTATCGCAGGAGCCCCCCGCAGTGTGTACCCTGCGTGCCTGTCCACTACGCCACTGTAGATGACTTTTTTATGAGTGAGTCACTGAATCATTCATTCAGCTGTCTTGTTCAAAACACTGGCTGCGTTTGAAAACTGAAAAATGCTGCCTCCAAAGACAACATATGGAAGGCAACAATGCAAATCTGAATCCTATGATTGTGTCTCACCCTGTGGACTGAAATAACTTAATTTGATCATTATTTTTTGAATGGAGCATAGATGTATCTTTCACTGCTTATGAGATCCCACTATTCTGTATGTTCGATTTCACGATAGTTAAAGGGATAGTTCACCCAAAAATGAAAACTCTGTCATTAATTCCTCACCCTCATGTCGTTCCAAACCCGTAAGACCTTCATTCATTTTCAGAACACAAATGAAGATATTTTTAATAAAATCAGACAGCTTTCCGACCCTCCATAGACAGCAATGTAACTGAAATGTTCTCAGGCCAAGAAACATAGCAAGGACATCTTTAAAATAGTCCATGTGACATCAGGGGTTCAACCGTAATTTTATGAAGCTACAAGAATACTTTTTGTGTGCAAATAAAACAAAAATAATAGCTTTATTCAACAATTCTTCTCCTCTTGTGTCACCGTCCGCCACCATTCACGACAGTACCATGACGTATCCACGTGTTGCCGCTGACGTAGAACGCGTCTGCGTCGTGGTACTGAATTTTACGGATTTGAAACGACATGAGGGTGAGTAATTAATGACAGAATTTTCATTTTTGGGCGAACTATCCCTTTAAGCTAAAAAAAAATAAAATGGTGTACTGAAACTGAAAATATTGCATATAAATTGTTAGTTACTCAATAATAGTGGATTTTTCAATTGACTTTTCTACGTTACATCATTACAGCAGTAGTTGGCCACAAGTGACTTTCTTTAATTAAAAGTCATTGAATCATTCATTCAACCAATTCATTCAAAAACAGTCATTCATGAACAATTGTCTTTAAGAGTGATTCACTGTATCTCTCCCTGAACCTATTTGTTAAAACAGACTGATTTATTTAGGAACAATTCACTACACCTCCATCTCTAGCTCACAGCAGACTGATGGATGAAGGAGAGTGGTTAAGGATGTTCTGTCAAAGCCATCAAACTGTTATCAAAGAAGGAAATTTTCAGATTTTGACTAAAGATTGCAAATACAACACATTACAAGACTAGTAAGGTGCACCAACAAAGCAAATAGGGTGCATTTTATTTAAATGCAATATGGATATAATAAAAATATAAGCAATATATATGTTTCTTTTAAAAACTTTTTAGTCAGATTGCCCAACAAAATGTGTGGTCACAGAAGAAAGGTGAGTCACAGGATCATCTCAGTTTAGAGGAAGAGGTGTAAAAGTGAAGGAGGTGTGAAGCGATCGTATGAGAAAGAGAAGTTCTATCTTTAACCTCTAGAGCAGTTCTAATCCTCTCAGATGGCTAAGTTGAGGGCATTCTTTCTTTGGGTTTATTCATCCCTCTCTTCTCTCCTCTCGTGTTACTCTGTTTCTTCCTGCCTGTTGAGAAACTGAGAGGCTGATTGAAGGGCCAGGTGCTGTTGCTGTAGGAAAGTTGCACAGTATAAAGTCACCCTGATTGCTTCTCTACCCACCGTGCCCACCCAGGACGCTAGTGGCAGCGCTCACAAAGCTGCTGTAATCAGATCAGATGTGCTGCTTTCAGACTGATCTGATATTTCAGTCACAAACACATTCAGAATCAGTGCACTAGTCTTGAACTAATTCCCAGCTTTACGTTCTCCTTTCAAATGTGTTTTCTCTTTCATCTCCTCCTTTTCCCATTCCTCCTTCCTGAGCCATACGATTCACTCAGAGGTCATCTTTTTTCTGCTGCGTTATGCTGTGTTTGTGTTTTGCCTCCAGATGGTGTAGGCATGTTTGTGTGGCTAAGGTTTATGTGTGTGTGAATCTGAGGTCTTCAGAATTTAACTATAAACTGTACTTCACATCCATCATCCCTCCATCTCTTCTGCACGTGCATCTGTTTCTGCTTAAAATACATTGGGCATTTTCTGATCTGTTTGAGTTTCACCTCTCATGACACCCTCCATTCAAACAATATTATTTTAAGACTTAAAGCTACAAAACTGCAACATCCTCCATGTTGGGAATGCAAATGACTGTAGACATAAGCAAGGCAGGAGTGAATTATTTATTTACTGCAAACTAATCTTCCAGTAGCTACACATAGTTTCTTCGCAAATAGAATTGGCGTGGTCCTCCACAGTCTTTCTTTCTTTTCTTCAATAACATCTATGTGGTGAGGAGCTTTGGAGGCCTCAACCCCCTCCCCACTAATCTCTCCACAATATTGTTGGGAAATGGCTCCAGAGGACGGAGTAAAAAAGGAGGGAGCGAAACCAGGATAGGAGGGATATATAAGGCGTTCCCTCCTCCAAGGCCCGGTTCATGGGGTTTTCACAAAGTCTGTCACGAGTTAAAAAGAAGGGGGGCTCTCTCTCCTGTTTCTCCTTCTATTTTTCTCTTCACTCCACCCTCTTTCCCTCCTCTCTCTAAACCCCCTAAATGTGACCGCGTTCCTCTGCACCCCTCACCCTTTGTTGCAGTGGAGCAGAACAGCGCACGTTAGTGTCTTTCTCCATTTCCTTTTCCTTTTGTCCTGTAGGAATTGGTCAGGTGGCTCCTGGCCTATGATCCAGGTGAGTGTTGAACAGGTAAACTTTGTTTTGAATATGCTTCTGAGCCAATATCACTACAAACTTGCTTGTTAGAATGAGATAAAAGAGTCTAAAAGTTTTGCTTTCAGTGATCATTTTTATTTTGTTTGCTTGCAAAATCTGTGTGGTGAGTCCTGGCAATTATTTTCACAGGTTGGCAAATCAGATTTCGATGGAGTCTTTGGGATTTGAGCTGTTTTTTACAATTATTAATGAGGCTACGACAGTGAGAGAGAAGCGTAGATTTACAGTTATGTTTTTATGACTAACGGCTGGCTAGCGACAGAGAATTCCCAGCATCTAGGCCTTTGGAGAAGTTTGCGTATGGGCTGATGATTGACAGCCAGCGTATTGTAAGAGCCAGAGGGAAGAGAGATGTCGTGAGAGATCTCACAAGCTGTTGGAGTAATGAAACCTGCTGTGCTATCAGAGTTTCTCCTCCCTTTACTGTTTCTGTTTCCCGTGTAGGAATGAAGTAATGATTTTTGAGCAACTCTGCAGGTTTGGCAGAAGGTGCTGAAACTAAAGACGCTGACACAGCTTTTGCAGTGATTGAGGGACCAGAATATGTTATGGTCGTAAGACAACTGTGAAGAATAGCCAAACTTATTGAAACCATGTCTTATCCTAATATACAGTTTTGTCTCATGGGGAAAATCCAATCAATCTCCTTGTTTTCATTACCACAGTTCTGCTGGAGGTATAATCAGAGAAACTCAGCATACAGATGTTCCCTAAAGCATTTTACTCTTTAACTGCATCTCACTCACTGTTAGTGTCAATGTCAGTCAAGCATTTATATGAAGATTAACAATATTGCTGTTGTCACATTTAATCGTGATAACTGCTGTTTGACGTGCTGCACAGGGTCGCATTGTAGCTGCAGTCACCACTGTGAGGCCGTTATGATGATTTTGCTTTCAGTGCTTTATTAAAAAACCTACCTGATCTCATGACGAAAATGTACCAATGGGAACTTTTTTGCAAGATGTGAAATAAGTACCAATAAGTACATATCACTGCAGTTTCAATAGAAATTACACTAGAGGTGGTAAAACATTGAGCACTTGTAATCGTTTTCGTAAATAGTTATGATTACAGCTCAATATGTTTCACTTTCCGGACGTAACAAGCTTGCTTGGTAGCTCAGCCAGCACGCAATTGGACTTA
This sequence comes from Tor tambroides, assembly GCA_021397915.2. Lineage (NCBI taxonomy): Eukaryota > Metazoa > Chordata > Actinopteri > Cypriniformes > Cyprinidae > Tor > Tor tambroides. The sequence goes on along the minus strand of JAFVLL020042306.1, from coordinate 3,850 downwards.
GGATGTGGAATCCTTGGGTACGAATCCTGTGAAAAACATGACTCACGATGACAGAGCTGAAAGATGAGAGATTGAACAAAACACAACTAAAACGGCATGCTTGCAATTGCGTTTTTACGTCACATTCGCTTTTGTTCATACTATCGGGTAAGTTTAGGTGTAGTGCAGATGGTATGTTATTTTAAAACGTCACGGAGCATTACAGTACATTACAGAACTGCGGTGACACGTACAAAACCAACGTCACATAAAACGTACCATATGTATGTTCATTTGTTCCGAGGAAAAAAACAGAACACTCTTTTAGCGCCACTCAGTGGACATTTCACATTGAATATGTCACAAAATGTACATGGCGGTACATATTTCGCATCTTGTGAAAAAGTTCCCAGAGGTATGTTTCGTTCAGTTTCTTATTATACCTTGTTGAATCCCTAATTATTAATATGGAAATAAAGACAATGGATGTTTCCATAACTATGGACATTCTTGGAAAATTAAGTATCTTAAAGGGATAGATCACCCAAAATTGAAACATAAAGCCATAGTAAACGTAATTCAAATGAATCAGGCGTTTTAATACTAGTCTTCTGAGAAGACAAAATCACTTTATACCAGACTTTCAACTGAGGGAAATTTGTGTTTTGAAGATCAACAAGTCTTTAAACATACTTTTCACACTCTTGCTAGTTTATTTACAGTAATTTGTGTGCTAACTTGCAACATTTTATTTCCTTTTTTTTTTTCAAATGAATAACATTTCTCAAACAATTTTATCATATTTGAAATTATGTTTGGTGTTTAAATGCTGTGATGCAATGTTAAAAAATTACATTTTAATCAAGTTTAAAACTATCATAAAATCACATTTTTGATGGATATTTATATTTTATAGTTAAAAGTCTGGGACATGAGTAAAACAATCAATAAATTCAAAGTTATTGCACATTCCCTGGGATGTCAAGTGCCTGAAAAAGAAGAATCACCCAAATATTACCCAAATCAAAGGAGGTGTTTTCCATACCATATTTTATAACTAAAAATACAGATACAACTGTAAATGGTAAGTGATGTGAATGCATGAGATTGAGGCGGGACTATATGTTTTCAAACAATGGAAGGAAGAGGTGGTAAGAGTTTGGGAAATTTCTTTGAACAATAATTATTTTGGCAATTGCATTTTGTACTGCTAGTGGCACAGAACAGTTATTGTTGAAATATTTAAAGTTTAGAAAGCTTTTTGGCATTGCGTTTCACACTCATTCACAGTTAAGAAAGCTCAAGCCTCAAGACACAGCCTAAATAATTACGGTAAATATTTATAGATTTAATGAGTGTAAATGTACTTTATTTTTGCAGAGGCAATACTAAACATACACAGCGGAGCTATGACTTGCAGAAATTAAGAAGACAGTATTCCTGCAAAATACAACATAAGCCTGCAAGACGACTGACAAACTGTTCTGAGTCTTTATTTATATGTGAAGATGCAGCATTTGGTTTCTTTCAGTTGCTGAACAGTGTGTCTTTTGTTAACTGTTAGATTCTTCTTACGAACTCTTGTGTTTAACAATGTATGTGTGTCTGTGGTTCAGACATACAGAGAGCGAGAGCGTTTCTGTGAGAGTGCATGTCATTCTCTGAGTATACAGATCACACATACACAAGGGGGTATAGTTGAGAAAGCAAAGACATTTATCAGCACTCTGTCACCAACAGGCTTATGTAATGGAGTATGTGAGTGTGTGAGTTGAGGGGACAGATCCAGGGTTCCTCTTACATAACTAAATGACTGGGCACCCCAGTGATTGTGCCAGGAGCTTCTAGTAGCACAGATCAATGATCATTATGTCTGAGCTCCATTCAGATTGGTGAGGAGGATTGCTTCTGGGTGGAAATGTGATTTGAGGAACATCTCAACAAAAGATCTGGATCAGAGGTTTTCAAACTGGTGTCTGGGAAACCCCAAGTGGCTGCAAGGGAATAACATAAATTGAATAAGAGCAACAGTGTTCCAGTAGCTCAAACATCTGGTTTGATTTCCAGGGAATGAATGAACTGATTCGATTAAAATCATCTACAAAATGTCAAATTCTGTAGATTTTACATTTAAGACTGGTCAGAAGTCATTAGATTAATCACAATTATTTTATTCTGTTGACAGCCATAGGTTATACATTTAATAGATATTTCACATATATTATATGATATAGTGAACAGAGATTATTTATACTGTAATCCAAAGGCCTGGGATCTGAAAGATTTTTGAATGTTTTTGAAAGAAGTCTATCGTGCTCACCAAGGCTACATTTATTTGATACAGTAAATGCAGTAAAAACAGTAACATTGTGAAATATTATTTATAATTATAATATCATAGTTATTTATAATTATAGTTATTTATAATTTCAAAGTATTATTTCTATTGTGTATATATTAAATATTATATTATATAAAATGTAATTTATTCCTGTAATGGCAAGGCTGAATTTTGAAAACTGCTTAATATTTTTGTGGAACCTGTAATATAGTTGTTTCCAGGTATGAAAAGTAGCCTACAGCATTTATTTGAGATTTTGTAACATTATAAATGTCTTTACTGTTACTTTTGATCAATTTAATGCATTCTTGCTAAATAAAGTAGTAATTTCAGGAACACTTTACTTAAAGCCTTTATGTATAATGCATTATAAAAGGTTATTAAAGGGTATAAGGCATTATAATTAATCATAATGTGCATTGTAATACATTATATCTTGTCAAATAATTATAACCAAATTTAAAAATCAGTGTAACAATGAATTAATAAGTGTTACAATGTATTTGTCACGGGTTGGTGAGGCACAATTGCACAAAGACGAAGGAGACAAACAAAAAGGTATTTTAATAAGTAAACCCAGGAGACAGACAAGTAAACCAACATAACATAGACGAGAATGGACGAAGACTAAGGGAGAACTGAGGTCTTATAAGCATGAACCAAACAAAAGGAACTAATGAGATAATTAACAGACAACAGGTGTACTGAATGACTAATTAAACAGAACGGGGAAAACTAGGTCACAGGGGAAACAGAAAACCACAGACATGTAACAGTATTGTGGTTACATTCATTAGATTGTACAATGCATTATGCAAGGTACAAGGCATAATTAATGCATTAAAAGTACTTTTATAATGCATTATACATAAAGGCTTTAAGTAAAGTGTTACCGTAATTTCTAGCAAATTCAAATTTTTTAATGTTATTTATTTATTTTTCCATTAGAAATGAGCCTTTTGCACATTTATAAATGAGCCTTTACTCAAGGGTATGATCATATTCTGGGGTCTGGGGCATATAAATATGTTTGAGAATCCCTGATCTAGATAATTGATTTTCTGGGAAGAACTCCTCTTTTCCAGAACCATCTGCATTAATTCCCATTCTTGCCGATGAATCTGCTTTATAAAATTAGTGTTCTGTTTCCCCCATTTTGAGCATCAGACAGACATGTCGAGCATCTATCAGCTCACAAACAATAGTCAATTATTCAGTTAATCAATCCACACAGTCCACAGCCCTTGCTCTGTTGTCATCTGTTTTTGCTTTCAAGAAGCAAATCCTCCTGTGCTTCCGTCTCTGGCAGAAGGTCAGCTGTCCTCGTTTGCACACAGACTTTTGATGTTGGTTTTGAGCCGCTCCACCCCGCTCTCTCCATCCTATCATAGCGCGAGCTGAACGATAAAACCGCTGTCCCTTGTGTTTTGGCGGCACGCCAACCAGGACCCAGGATCCGGAAATGCTGTAGGTGACGTCAGACGCTGGAGACTTGGCGGAAAAACTGAATGAACAGCGAGGACAACGAGG
>JAFVLL020042304.1:0-18922 GCA_021397915.2 Tor tambroides | reverse complement strand
CACAGGGTCCTTGTAAGTCAGTGTCAATGGAGACAGAGCGGTGCCTCATTTTAAAGGAAAGTTTTGATTAGAAACAGTCTATCTAGGCAACCTCAGCCTGAGAGACTCACTTCCAATGTTTGTTAGCCACAAAACAGCCTTGGGCTTTTCTCAATGTCACTTTTCTATCCTATAGCCCCTTAAAAATGCACAATATTCTGATGCACAGCTGACCATTCTTAATAGTCCACTAATGCAACAACATGCATATCACTTCACGAATATGTTGGCAATCCCATTGTACACGGTTTATAGAATATGAGCTCTGTCCTTAGTAATTGCATTATAGCTGCATTAACTTGTTTAACAGTTAAAATGTCTTTTAAATGTCTGTTAAAATGTCTGTTTAAATGCCTGTTAAAATGTCTGTTTACCAATAGTCAGTGCAAATATTAATTCCTCTCATCCTCTGTCTTGAGAGTAAGTTAATTAACATTGACAAGATCATTAAGTGCCTTAATACTGCAGAGAAGTGTCAATTTAGTGTGTTTAGCACTCACTGGCCCAGCCCCAAATGGCACATTTGATGTGTACTTGTGCTCTTGCGATGGCCGCTGCATGCTTGTGAAGTCCATGAGACTGCAAAATGTCCCATTTGTAATTTTGAGACCACAAAGCTCCCCCTTTTGCAAACTCACCGCACACTTCTGCAGGCTCTACAACAGACTACTATTCTTCAATATATGAAGAATTACAATGCAAAGTGTGGACTCGGAAGAAGGCCGCAAGTGCTTATGGTGGCATTTGGGACAGGGCCAAATGTATCCCTGCAAGAATTAAAAATTACGTAATGTGCTCATGTGGCGAGACAAAATCACATCAGTGCTTACTGCTCACTGGAACTTGATTCAGCTAGGTATTTCATTAGTTGCCTTTCATAAAAACAACTTAGATGGACGGTTTGCAGCTACAGTCTATTACATATAGCTGATGCCCTAAACATATGACATACTTGATAATGTAAGCTTGCACATCATTAAAACACCTATTATCATAGACAATACATGTTGTATACCCCTACTTCCTTTGTATAATTATTGGCGCCAGAGCAACAATTCAATTTCCCTTTCTTAGCACGGAACAGTTTTACTGAAGGAAGGAAGGAAGCCTTACCAATTTGATCCTCCGGGATAAGGGACTCAATTGGTGGGTCAAGCTCAGAGCTCTGCAGCAGGTAGGACTTCATCTGAGTCATGAACTGCCTGAGAGTCTGCAGCAGGTCCAAGCCTGATGTGTGGCAGCCGCGGTTCTCCTGCAAGAAGCTCACATAGTCCTGCACCAGGCAGCCAAAGTAAGTCCCTTTATCCCTGGATTGCTCGACAATCTTCCGAATGGCTCTCTTCTCGGGCGTCATCAAAGAATTGAGAACACTGCTCATCTTACGCAATTGTCCTCTCAGTGCACGCGGCAGCACGAACGTACCAGCGCCATTCTGCTTCTTTGACTTGAAGGGTGGTGGCACCTCCTGGTCACTCTCCAAGTTGATGCCATCATCTTCTTCCTCTTCTTCCTCCTCCAGGCTGCTGTCACCAGTGGGCCGCTCGGTTCTGGAGGGACTGGCCTCCATGGGCAGCGAGAAGCTGTGAGTGAAGTCGAGAGAGTCTGAGGATGAGGTGGAGATGCTGATATCACTCAGACGCTCTCGTCCGGTGGAGCAGCGCTCATCTGCAGGGCTGCCGTTCTCCAGAGCGGTGGAGTTGCGTGAGGACAGCTTGGCCAAGCTCCAAGACACAGCTTCCTCAATGGTCTGGTCATCCAGGGCCATGTGGCAGCGGAGACCGTCTGCATCGAGCAGACTGGAGGAATTCTTACTGCGGGATGAGGGCACCAGGATGGGTTTACTGAATTTTTTGGGTGGGGAGGATGAGGGTGATAAGGAACTGAAGGATGATCCCAACCTCCCCAGCAGGCTGCTCTTTTCCTGAGGTGTTTTGATCCAACAGACCGTCTCAGGCATGGTCTTCTGTTTACGAAGAACTGCAGATCTGCCAGAGGCAAAGCGGGGAGGTGGGGGCCGAGGTGGTGGGGATCTCTCACTGTTGGATCTACTCACACTTGCGTGTGATTTGTTTTGCGTGCTTTTTGCACGGCAAAAGACGTTGTCTTCCCTGTTCTGGCGATCTGCGTCGCCCAGGGATGATTCTTGCTTTTTAGGTGAAGGGTTAGTTTGGTGTGTCTGCAGGAAGAGGGGATTGATGAAGCACAGCGCTCCGTTGGATTGACTGCATTCAAGTTCAGAAGGGGTTCGTGTGAATGGGATGGCCGGAACTCTTGGGGATAACCACTGTTTTAGTTTCTGTTGTGAAATTTCACACACAGTCTCCCCAGACACAGAAGACTTCCTCTTATTGCACAGTTTAGAGTCCCAGAAACCTGCATGAAGACAACATAATGAGACTCCATTTTAATAAAAAACACATAAAATTTATATTTAAAAAAATCAAGAAATTGAAATTTAGCTCATCACTAGAGGAGGCATTTAACAATAAGACAGCTGAATCATACTTTTCACACAATCACAGAAGAGTATTACAGAACAAACAAATAAAAGAGGAAGTCATTTCAGAGAATTCCAGATATCAAGCTACAATCTCAAGTGATTGACAGAAAAGCTGAAGAATATCAGCAGACACTCTAGATAATGATTCTGAAAGGGTTATCCACAAGTTCAAGCACTGGCATACTGAAAACACTAACATAATATAGTGTGCACAAACACAAAACCACAAAATTCCATGACAGAATCTAAGGGAAAAAACACTGAAGTGAACAACAAAATCCTGAAACAAATAAGACAAGATCAGGAGAATGAAACTTACGCTACTAATCATCAAGTCTTCTCTTCAGACTGCTTGTAAATAGTTTACACGTCTACACTTCATGCAGCGACTCTGCTGTCTGAGTTGTGAGTGGTAGAGTAGTGCTGATACCCACACAGTGAATGGTGTGAGTCATGCATGCTGATGAGGAGGTGGGAAGAGGACAGGCACTGGAGCTCTCTGTTCCTCCTCTCTTACAGCGCACTCATTCATACTAAACGCCACCCCTTCAAATGTTTTCATGTGATGCAATACAAGAGAATGACTTTTCTTTGTTATGTGATCTTGCATTTTCAGAAAATGAATACTTTATACTTTGATCATGTTCCAGTTTTTGGGAATCAACACTATAACTATAGATATCAATTATAAAGGATATAAAAATCAATAAGCAACAGGGGAAGCTGTGCCCCTTAAGAATAATGTGTATGAATTCATTTACTAATAAATTGTAGCATTTTTGGAATAAAGTTTAGTATGTACAGGATGATGCATAATTTAATATATTTTTAAGGTAAAGTGAAATATTTGCCAATTAAATTTAGAACAAAACTGGTGTCATAACAGCAGATGAAATTGTCAAAAATATAATTACTGGCTCAGTGTCCCAGTGGCACATGAATAATAAGAAGAAGAAGAAGAAGAATTGACTGGAAAAAAAAAAAAATCACACAAATGTTGATGGTTTGATAAAATATTGAAATAAAAATATAACCATTCAATAAATGTGCTGAGATGGGATTTAGTGACATCTATGGTTAAGAGGAAAACTAACATGCCCTTTTTTCCTACAGATACATTGCCTTTGTAAAGACAAGGAAAATATTCACATTTGATTAGGCCTATTTATCTGACTCATTAATCCGAAATGCAATATTTAACTCGATATATATACTGAGGTGACAGTGACATAAAAAGTGCTGCAATACCAAAATTGCCAAGAAAGTTACAACAGAAATATAAGTGTGACAGGAAATCGGATCACGATAAAACTTTTTTTTTTTTTTTTTCTGGATAAGTCTCAGCCATCTCTTAACTGATGCCATCTGAGATAAGAGCGGGAAGTGTTTGCGTCATTCGGATCAGTTCTGCCGAAGTGACACCTGTGCGGGAGTAGAATAACTGGAAACCTGTTGTGTAACTGGAAATTGTGTTTACAACTGTACTATTCTTTTGTCTCTTTTTCTTTCACTCTCTGTAAACAAACTTAAAATGCTACATTTTGTTTTACAGCTTCGGTCACGATTGCTGTTATTCTCAACTCTTCTCTTGTCCTCAGTTCACCCCCATTGTCCCAGTTATTATAGTCAGTCAATGAACAGCTGGAATTTTGTCTTGGTGGAGTTTCTCTTGGAAATGATCCTAGTATGGAGGTACCACACCCATCACTGCTCTCAACTTTACTCTGCACTGCCATTTCAGCATTCATTACTGTCTAACCATATTGTTACAGGTGGCACTCTTTAAAAGAGAAGATACACTACCTGCCAAGACTGACTATCTGTCTCACCTATCCCATTCAGACTGTCTGGTCTTCCTGAGGAAAATATGTTCCCCTCTGAGATTTCAAGTATGTCATTTCACAAAACTAAAAGACCAACCTTTTTTAAAACTCTCTTATTTCTCTTTAAAAACAACAACAACAACTCTTAGATTAAAACATTTCCCTAAAAGTCATTTAAGCCTACTTGTTTCAGACTATGATATATGAAAAAGGTCTTTTTAAAATAAAATCTGGAGTCAAACCATTCCACCATATAATTACATAAAGCTACAAGGATAATTTTCTTTTGTAATGAACCTCATAATCTCTGCTGAGAAATATAACCACAACAGTTTTCTGTTTAAGATTTCATATGTCTCAGTACAGGAATGTTGTACCTCACATACGTCAAGTAAAGTACCAAGTTACAACATGTAGTCTGAATCAGACACAAAGCACACAGGCAGATCTCTGTTTGACAGAGACATTTACTAGCGTCAAACACACTGTGGTCAATTTCACCAAGTCAACAGATCATCTTCAAATGTCAGCCACATGAGCTGTTTGTTAAATGCCACGTGTCCAATGTTGTCGTGTGTTTGCTGGCACAGTAACACCTGTATAGTCAGTGCTCCAGGACATATCTGACTTATGTTCTTCAACATGCCGGATGTTATCGCACTACAAATTCAACATGTTCATCAACATGACAACATACAGCCTGTAGGTCTCAGGCTTCAAGACTTCAAAACAATAAAAAAGATGGAAAGACTCACTATGTGTAAAATTATGTTGAATTTGTTACCTTCTCTTAGTTGGTCACTCCAATACGGTTTATTACGGATGCACAAAATATGGATATCGGCCTATATTGGATATGTAATTGTTCATACTAATTTCCTCAAATTACATTTAGATTTCCTTTGATGTTAAAACTCACTTAACTTTAATCTTGAAAAACACTAATAATCTAATAACAGTTCAAATGAATCTGGAGCAAATGTCAAAAAGAACATACATTAAAGAAAACAGTACAGAATTTTAATATTGGCCATTAATTGGTTATTGGCCAACATGAAAATAATTAGCAATTTATCATTATGGGCAAGAATTTTAAAATGTGTATCCCTTTTGTCTTAATGTTTTAGAGTTGGTGTTTACTTGTAAAACTAAATGCTTCAACCATGTCAAACTGCTGAATGCTCAACAACGAATAAACTTTGATACACTGAGTGCCAATAAAACTCTGACCTGAATTTATGATGATATGCAAACAACATCTCCATTAGGTTTACAGTACACACACACACACACACACACTATTAAACCCAGTCACACAGACAACATACAATAAACATAAAAAGTTAGGAGTAGTTATGCTGAAACTCACCAGTCAGCAGTTAAGCCCAGTAAAATTCTGGAAAGCAAACATTCATGCTTGGGGAAGAAAACTCACCTCTTCCTAACTGAACCACCTCCTCCAGATCTTTAGGGGTCTTTGCAGCTGCGATGGCCTCGGGCAGCTTCAGTGTGAAGGGCAGAACGTCCCTAAAGAGGACAGATGAATGTTAAGAAGTGCTAAAAACATTACAAAAATGCTTCAAAAGACTGTCAGAGTGACAACAAATACTAAAAACTAAACAGCAAAAATATCCGGGCTGAGAGTTGTTGTGTGCACTCGTGGAGAGAATGAAAGAAAGAATGAGTCAGACTCAGAGAGAGAGAGAGAGAGAGAGAGAAATAGCTGTTAATCAGAGCATGTGGTTGAGTTTGGCAGAGAGAGGGCTGTGTTTATCCACTGACTTTTCTGTGTGGCATTGACACAGACCTTGCATGGATTTGTTACGTCTCGCAAACCTCTTCGTTACAAAACTATGGAAACAGGTTAAGACAGAACAACTTTGACTACATTCTGTTTTTTTCAAGCAGAAAGAGACCACTCTAGTCAGACCCTTCCTTCCTGTTATTATCCGTGTTGGTCTTCAGCACCAGAATGCAGCTGAAACAGCATCATCTGGTTTTACTTTACCACAAACATTTTGGTTTATTCTGAGAACTTCAGGAGATTTTCTGAAAGGTGATGGGTGTAATTTCCGTGCACCCCCCCCTCCATTAGCTGGTCAAACAGAGAGTCCCACCTCAAATTCACGCCATTGGTTGAGTTAATATTGTTGTTTTGGGCTGAGTCTGGGATCTATGCTTGTGTAATCATTACTAGTTGAGTCTTCACCAGTTTAGACTTTCTTAAGGATAAAGCAAGAATTCTTATAAATGATTAATATCTACACCAACAAAGCATAAAGGTCACTGTTACCTATTTTTAAATATATAATAGACCAGTGAATAATCTAAACAAGCTGTTTTTGTAGATGTTTTTGTTTTTTCTGAGTGGGATCATCTTACCTGCTGATACAGCAGAACGCCACCAGTCGAAAGAGGTCTGCAAAGCTAATCCCTGAGCCCTCCAGAGAAAAAGCTGTAATAAAGACACACACACACACACACACACACACACACACCACAGTAAGTTACACACCACAGGAATTGCTATTGGAAAAACTGAAATGACCTAACAGTCTCTCTCTACGGGAAAAGTAAACAGAGCCAAATTTGAACATTTAAACATCCTTCACACAAGTCGCACAGGATCTGACCCACTTACGGCATTACTGCATTTGCAGAAAGTGATGGACAAAGACAGAGAGAAAAACAGAGAGATGGGAATGAAGCAGAGTGCATGAAGTGTGTTGAAGGAGAAAAAACAGTGAACTGATTTCATTTGAGTAGAATAACAGCATAGCACAACTGGAGCTTGATCCATACAAGTACTTCTAGTTTCACTGAGCATAAGAAGAACAGAATTTTGTGTAAAAAAAAAAAAAAAAAAACAGTAAATACAAACATATTACAAAAGAATAGATTTATGAACGATTCCAACCTAATAATTTTTTCTATATTTTCTCTTTCAGACATACTACCATTCAAACATTTGTGGTAGGAAATTCCTCTTCCTCTTCTTCTTATTTGATCAAAATACAAGCAAAAAGAGTAATATTGTGAAATATAATATTGCAATTTAAATTAAGTTGTGCTGATCAATATGTTTGTGGAAACCATTATACTTTTTTTCAGGATTCCTTGATGAATAGAAAGTTCACGTAAAAACAGAATTTATTTGAAATAGAACTCTATAACTCTGTAACTTTATAAATAAAAAAATGTAACTTTTGATCAATTTAATGCATCCTCACTGAATATTAATTGATTTAGTTTTATTAAAAAAAAACAACAAAAAAAAACGTGACCCCGAACTTTTGAACGGTAGTGTATACTGTGTATATGACACTACATATACATCATACTGATATTCAGTACCACAGTGCACTTATGGCCCTATAATATGATATGTGTCTTTGACAGAATAACAAAAATCATAAATTAAGCTAAAACATCAAACAAACAAAAAGACAAACATAGTTTATTACTAGGTCAGCCTTTAATCTGATGAGATGCATGGCTATTCCAAATTATTAGACAGGAAATGGACAGGTAAAAAACAACCAAAAACTCCAAGCAAGAGGAAGTGAAAAAGATGACGCAGATACACACACTATTAGTGGTCTTCTAATGGAAATAAACTTAGTATATCACTTACTATATTGGCTCTCTTTAACTGGGAAGTCCCGAACAATCAGTGTTTCACTGTCCATACGTAGGGAAATCACCTTTTTCTGCAGTTTATAACACCTTCTCACCACAAAACTCTAGACAGAACAGACGCACAAAATGCATTGACCATGATAAAACATAACTAACAAAAGAACCTATTGTTGTGAACCAAGGTGGCTTTTGTCATTACCCCTGCCGGCTGCGGCTGCAGAATGCGTCTGGCTTCCTCATCGCTGAGAGACAGTAGCAACCATACAGAGTGTGTCTGCATCAGTCTGTCCAGGATGCTCATGCGTCTGCGTAGAGAGTCATATCCAGAATCCCTCACTCCAGGTGTACCGGCGCAGGCAGAAGATTGAAGGAAAAGACCGCTGACCTCTCCTTCCAGACTACATAGAGAGAGAAACCTTTATTTCACAACAACACAAGATCAAAACCACACTTGGTTTAAAGCAGTGGTTGTCAAATGTTTTCAGGTGGCAGATCACTTTAACATTAAAAGAAAAATTACTACCGATAACAGCTATGTAGGGGAATATTTTTGCAATTGAAATGAACTGTTTTCTGTGTTAATATATTTTAAAATGTCATTTATTCTTTTCTATTCCTCTGTCACATTACCTATAAAAATCATTCTAATACGCTTATTTAGTACTCAAGAAACATTTCTTTTTTACTGATTCATATTTATGTGATACTTTTTTCAGAATTATTTGATGAATAGGTAGTTTAAGTTCAGTTGAAAGAAATCTTTTGTAACATTTTTAAATGTCTTTACTGTCATTTTTGTTCAATTTAATGTGTCCTTGCTGATTAAAAGTATTAGTTTCTTTAAACAATAGTGTTCACTAGTTAATAAATCTGCATACATTTCCAATTTTGTAACTGTCAGTTACACTACTGAAGTGAAACAACACAAACTAATGTGAACTTATGAACCTGTTAATGTGAACCTGCTAATTCACTTATATGAGTTAATTTATCCAATAATTAAATCAAATATTGGTGTTTGTTGTTCATTCATTATAATTATTTTGTTTAATGTGGTCTATATTTTTAATTAGCCAAGTCACAGCCCACTTGGGACTCTTTACAGATTAGGAGGAAGTAAGACCTCCTCCTACTTTCCAAACCCACACTGATCTGTCAGTACTGTTAAAAACAAAACTACTAGACCTAAATTACAGAACTATTTTATTACACATTGCAAGAAATTATGTTTATGAATGTTAGAAATGTTTGTTAATTGTCTCATTATGAATGCAGGGACAACAAATGAGGAAAAAAAATTATTAAGAGACTGAAGCTTGTTTTGGTTAAGCTGTTTTCAAACTTCTGAAAGCTGATTGTGAAACACCTGAATTTACTGTTCCTCGCACGTTCTATAAATTTCATGGAAATGCGGTATTGCAAAAGCACTGAATGTCCTACGGCTCAAAAATAAGACATGCTCCACCTGCTGGAGAGCATGGGAAGTACAATAACAAACACTGAGAATGAATCTTAAAGCTGATGCTTGTGATACTGAATACTGACTGACTACATAAATCTGTACAGATTCTTTTTAATTATAAAAATACTTCTCCTGTCCCATTTTAATGCCGGATACAGCTATAACTCTATGACACTTTCAAATTATTGCTTAGTTTGCATTTTTAATCTTTTTTTTTAATTGAAACTGTTTATTTTCAGGTTTAAGTTACATTTTCAATGCTGTCTCACACCTTCTAATCCCACTGTGCAATTGAGAACACATACAACACCATGTAATATTGTCCTCATATGTAAGTCGCTTTGGAAAAAAGTGTGTGCTAAATGACTAAATGTAAATGTAATATAACCTATTAATGCCAGTGAGGAGGAGGATGACAGTGATGAAGGAAGTACTCACCCCTGTAAGATCTCTGTCTCCGGCTCTCTGGCTGGCTGAACCATCTCCTGCTTTAGCTCTGAGATCTCCGTGGAGAACGTGTCAATCAGCTGTAGTCACACACACACACACACAGAGAAAACACAATACAAGCGTAAAGAGCAGGAAATCTCAAGACATTCTGAATGTGTGCTGTTGTGTCATTGAAGTTTTGTACGAATGGGAAGTGGCTGTGTCTGAAATTAGTCATCATGAAATGATTATCAGTGAGCCAGCAACTGCGTCCGTTTCCTTTCAACAGCTAACAGTGAGAACAATTCAGACAAAGACATCAAAGCACACTGTCTGTACATTTCCTTTGATTATTCCTAGATGAAACACTGAACTGTGGTCACTGTAAATTAAAATACACAATATCGAAAGAAAAAAAAATATTCTGTTTAAGGCAGGATACTAACAATTGCTGATGCTTCATTGGTAACTGCTTAAATCATACATGAATCATGGTGATTTTAGGTCAGTAAGGGTAAGTGAACTTGGGAAAACAGTTTTGTCATTGTATATTTTTCACAGATCTGTATTTCTCCTGATGGCCAGCAGGGGGCAGGTTTTTTTTTTTCTCTCTCCCATTTTTAATGAATTAATTTTTTTTTGTATTCACTGCTTGAACTTCTTATCCTGCAGAAATTCCAGTTAAGCACTACCACTATTATGCACGAAAGTCAAGATTTCAGTGAAACCTTGACCATAAACCAGACACGTAAAGACCCGTCCACACTTTCTGTTGCATTTCTTTTTTACCTGAGCCAGCATTTTCCGCTTATAGTCATGAGGTATTTCTCAAACTTCATCTCAGACTTAGTCAGCAAACCACAATTACACACCAGCTCTTGGCTCTTTTCAAAATGCAGCTCACAGCCAAGAAAAGCACTCTGTAAAGACTCGAAAGGGCTTCAGCCGCACCAAAACGTTGTAGATTATTGCTGAATGAGCTACACACTTGAAAGGTCAAGAATTATTAAACCAACATAAAATAAACTGGCTCACTGCAATGGCTGGATATGGCTCATTGTGCTCCATGTGTGAGTCAGGCAAGAAATGCCTCAAAACAATTTTAAGCTTATCATCTAAATAAAAACACTCAGAAACAGGCATGCATGAACTTATCCTTGAACTTGTCATGGTGGCCTAAATAGCAGAGTATTTACAAGTGTAAATACTAACACTCACTTTTTCATTTTGTCTAGCAACATATACAATCATAAAATAACACAAATATATGATTTTTTGTGTGTGCATGACATGTACAGTGCCATTCAAAAGTTTGGGGTGGATATTTTTTTTTTTTTTAGAAATAAATTCTTTTATTCAGCAAGGATGCATTAAATTGATTAAAAAACGACAATAAAGGCGTACATTTTTGCAAAATATTTATATTTTAAATAAATGCTGTTCTTATGAACTTTCTGTTAATCAAAGAACTATGAAAAATGTATCACACTTTCCAAATACTTAATATATTTACTGTTTTTACTGTATTTTAATCAAATAAATGCAGTCTTTGTAAGCACAAGACTAAAAAAATTCAAATCTTTTACCAGCCACAAACCTTTATTAAGAGTACTTTTATTTATTAATGTTATATTATTTATCGTATATTACTTATGCATTTATCTATTTATTTCTTTATTTATATGACATTTTTGCCACCTGTGCAAAAATATCAATTTTGCCTGGTTTCACCAGATCATGGGGGAAAAATAAAATCAGTTCTTAATTTTAGACAAAAAAAGCAACTTTGCCAGCAAGGGGAAAATACATAAATGAGATTGTATAATCCTATTGGATGCTGCAAAGAAAAACAGAAGATACATTTTCAATAGATTTATAAGAACACAGTAAATTACTCTGAGCTAATGTCAGCCAGAGTGATGACAATAGAACCACCTATCATTTACACTTAAAAGACACAATCCTGCTGAGACAGAAAGAGATCTGATATAAAAATCATTCAGCTTGTGTTGATGAATTCATCCAGAAGCAGAGAATGACTTCAGCTTTACTGATGACCCATTAAAAGAGGTGATGAAGCAGAATAAAAGGTGCATTTTTGCCGGTTGGACATTTGTTAGGAAATTCTGATGCCTGTGAGGTGCTGGCTGGTGTTCTGGAGACTGGTGAGATCAAGAACTCTTCCAAATGCTGCAGTCATCTGTGCCTCTCTTTAACCAGCTGTGAGGTAAAGTCATTCACAGCATACAAAGCAGCCAAGACTCTAGGAAACTATGTGCTGACATTTTACTAGCACACTTGTTTCAGCCAAACACAGCCCTAACACTGAGAGGAGTGTTCGAAATATAAACACTCAAAGTGACAACAGCAGAGTTATTCAATTAAAGGGACTGTTCACTCAAAAATCAACATTCTGTCAACATTTACACACCCTCACACAATTCCAAATCCTTACATTTATTGCTTGGAATAAAAAGTTTAAAGGGGTCATATGATGCGATTTCAAGTTTTCCTTTCTCTTTGGAGTGTTACAAGCTGTTTGTGCATAGGATCCCTGAAGTTGCAAAGACTAAAGTCTCAAAACCAAAGAGATATTCTTTATAAAAGTTAAGACTCAGCCACGCCCTCCTAAAACGGCTCATTCAAACACTCCCCCACATGTCTACGTGTGGGAAGATTTGCAAAACACCGACCAAATGTATATGCAAAGATAGAAGACGGAACTTTTATTCTCGCTGTAGTGTTGTTGCTGCCGCCGGCGCCATGTCCTGGAGACGCTGTGTTTTGTTGTGAAAGCGAAAGTACTTTGTTTGGCATTTTACGGAGGTCTATTTCCTGATCCTGGGAGTAGCCTGCTAGCTATGCACAAAGACTGTTTCTATAAAGTGGGGCAATTCCAACTTTGCAAGGACAGTCTGGCGCTTCTGACTCACAGCCTGTAAGTACGTTTTCTTATTTAAAGAATTTGCCACTGACAATTCAAACGCGAATTTTGAGCAGTGTAGAGTAGTGCTTGTTGTTTGTCGTTTCTCTGATCACAAATGCAGTCATGGTAATGTTTCGCGCCACGTAAAAATACAGTATAAGTCATTATAAACAGTA
Organism: Tor tambroides; assembly: GCA_021397915.2. NCBI lineage: Eukaryota > Metazoa > Chordata > Actinopteri > Cypriniformes > Cyprinidae > Tor > Tor tambroides. Next base: position 5,928 of record JAFVLL020042304.1, on the reverse strand, counting down.
ATTATGTCCCCACTGGATGCAACAAATGCCTCGTTTATAATGGGCTTTATTGTTTTTGTGTCATCGTGCTGGGACATAGCATCACAATACGGTAAGGAGCATAACATTTCCGTCTCACGCTTGAGGTATTCGGCTAATCACAATGCAGTGAATAGCTGGCCAATCAGAGCACACCTAGCTTCTCAGAACAATGAGCTTTGTAAAAATCGACGAGTTTCAGAAAGGCGGAGCATAGAGGAGCAACAATAATGTACAGTAGGTGGAAAATAATGTGTTTTTTGAACCTTAAACCGCATAAACACATTGCATTACACCAAATACACAAAATAATGTTCTTTTTAGCAATGTCATATGACCCCTTTAAAGTTTAAATTTTAAGGAACATCTTAGCCATTCTTTTCCATATAATTAAAGTAAATGATACCTGTATAATACGGCAGTTGTTCTCAACTAGCTCCCCTTTGTCGAGATATTATTTGAAGGGCCTGCTATCTAAGCTGATATGTACCTCTGGTATTTCTAACAAATAAACTCAAAAATATAATTTTGATTTAATGTTGTACATCTTAATTTTAGTATTTTAATTTATATTCTATTACTGTAATATTTAAATAAAAATGGTCTAAATTTAAATGAAAAGTTTGCAAGCTGTTTATCAGCCAGTATTACTGAATTTATTTAATTTGTTGTATCATATTTATAGTGGATATAATACAATAACTTTTTTACATTTTGTTTACTCCTATCATCATCTGACACTCACTAAAGTTGATCTTTAAAATCACTAATAATTAAATGACATGGTTAAACATTATCCTTAGCAAATCTCAGAATGAATATCTATTTTTCATACTGTACATTATATTGCTGTAATGCCTACATTCACTTGTAGCATTTAAAACAACTGATTAGAGTGATTTCTTTCTTTCTTTTATGTAAGCCATTTATCAATTATTAGCCATAACAGGAATTGGTATCAACAAGTAAATTAAAAATTCACCATCTGTCCTCCACGGAAACAAGAAATTCATACATGTTTGGAACAATATGAGGGTGAGTACATTTTTTTGATGAACCGTTCCTTTAATAGATGACAAAGGTAAAATTCAATCCGCTCACCACATTCCACTGTAGGATCATCTAAACTGATGACAGAGGAGAGATGTTACGGGAGTGTTTTCTGTTAAGGAAACAAGGAGGAACATAAATTTTTGTTCACTGACACTCATAATCTTATCATGCATTCATCACGGCCGGTTAGTGTCAGCGCGAAAGCCTGATTTATTTGCCTTTGGCTGCATCTGATTGTTTACATATAACAAAGCTTGCACTTGCAACTACAACTTCCCCCTGCATGAAATAATCACAACACATGCTGGAGGGAATAGTAAGGTCACCTTGAAATAATTACATAAACATTCACACAAAAACTCTTTATGTTTGTTGGAAGAATAGCTTGCAGAGATAACAACTGCATCTATCATCCTCCGAGAACCTCTTAAGCTCTGCATCTTTAGCACCGGCACAGTGAATAGACAGAGCGGCATTCCACTGGGTCTCCAGAGGCCCTGACTAACCTGTGCTCTGTCTGGCTCTAAAGTAGGACGCATACTGAAAGCAAGCTCCTTGAGTGATGATGTTTTTCTCGTGCGTTATTTATTGCTGGTTGACACATTACTGTGTAAAATGTAAACTATACTGCCATTCATTCACGACGTAGGCCATGTCGTCACATGTGTTTCTGTCTACCTCTGAATGTGGTTTGAGTGATTGGATCACAAAATATTTAGCTACAACTGTATTTAGCATTAACAAATTCGGACCAACTGAGATGAACCTTAAAAGGACAGTTTATCCAGAAATGTAAATCATTTATGTAAATGTAAATCTTAAATGTCATCATTTAGCCATGTCGTTCCAAACCTGTGTGGCTTTTTAATATAGGTGGCTCTGTTAGAGAAGCTCATGTGACGATAACAGAGCACATGCAAATCTACATCCAGAACATGCAGACAGACACATACAGAAAACAAGGCAAAGCTCAGGAGACAGTGCCAATGTGTCTCACCTTAAAAAAGCTGCTGCTCCGGTCCATGAGGCAGGACTGCAACATCATCTCTGCAGACATGGTTGGGTGTACGCAGCTCTTCTGTGTCAGGCTGGGTCTCTGTGGATCACAGACACATAACTTGAAGCCCAGAAAGAGGAAATCTTAACCCATTCCACATGGATAGGCCAGAGAAATGAGCATACAAGACTTACAGCAGAAGCCAGCAATACATGCACCTTAGGCACACTCTAAAGTTCATTAAAAGCCCTCTTCTCATTCGACTCATTTCCTGTAAGATGAATTAACTTGAACTACTCCCTTTCTACACAGGATACTGTCTTATACATACACACAGTCACATGCTCAAACACATCTTGTCATAGATTGATCATAAGAAGATGTGCAGACAATATTATATGTTCCAGCCAGGGCTATGAATTTAACATGTTAATTAATAATTACTGTATATCGTGTAAATTGTTTTAGCTAAGGTATTCAATTAAATATATATATATATATATATATATATATATATATGTATATATGTATGTGTGTGTGTTTGTGTGTGTGTGTGTGTGTTGTGTATGTATATATATATATATATATTTATGAATACCTTAGAGTACCTTTGCTTAGAGATCATGGGAGAACAGGTAAAGCAAATAGAGATGACAGTCTGAGTTTAAATCTTTTGTTAACCCACTTTTGTAAAGAAGTTTTCAAAACAGCCTGAGGCATAATACAGGGAGGGGGATCAGCTGTGAGACTGGCAGAGACAAAACCAGGGCAAAGGTCAAGCTGTGAGAAAGGGTGGTGGAAGAGAGAAGGTAGAGGAACCTACAGCATTCTAATGCACTTAATCAGCTGTGAATGCACTGCTCAGCTCAGGTAAGAATCAAAACCAGCTCCATGCACAAAAAATAAACCCCTGAAATGTTACAATCACCTGATAAATGTACTGATGAAAGTACTCTTTGCTAGGCTATATCTCGCTGATTTTAACTTCTGCTCCACATAGCTGTATGGAATAGTTCACCCAAAAATGAAAATTCTGTCATTAATTACTCACCCTCATGTCATTTCAAATCTGTTAGGTCGTTATTCATCTTTGGAAAACAAATTAAGATACTTTTAATGAAATCCGAGAGCTTTCTGACCCTGCATAAACAGAAATGTAACTGAAATATCCCAGGCCCTACGGAGGGTCAGAAATCTCTCAGAAAGCTCTCTTTACAACTTAGGTATAATGGGTTCAAACCATGAATGGGCTGAAGTGATTAAAGGCTGAAGGGACTATGGAGGGAGCTTTGTGTATTGTACACATATTTTTTTGACTTCAAAACATTTATGAAATCTCTTTAACATTCAATGCAAAAGTAAGCTGCATTAATACGTCCTGCCAGAGAAATTGTAAACAATACAGCTATTTAAACAGCCACACCACCCAATGCTGCCTCTGCAGGTCACTTTGTTCACGATGAACAAGCATCTCTCTCCTGCTGTAGAAGATTGTCATCAGCTGGAGCAAGAGCCAGCGCTGACCCACTTCCAGATGCTGCAGACCCCAACACCCAGAAAGCTTTGATCCAGCACAGCTGTCTGAGTTATGCACAACAGCTTTTTCCTCCACAGACAGCAGAGTCTTGCAGTGTCAACCTGACTGCGCTCTTACCGTCGACAAACGAAACACAAAGCCTTTTTTCACTGGTTGAATTTATGTGTTGAGCTAACACAAAGCTGCTGTCTGGGTGCTGACACTGTAAAGAAAATCATGGCAAACATGTGCAGCTCAGCTCACAAGGCCTTTGATGTGACCATCAGAAGATTTGAAAAGAGCCAGCATCTCCCTCCAAACCATTGCTTTCTTCTGCACGTAACATTGCCTAACATTGCCTAAGTTCAGACTGTTCTCTGGGTGGAAGGTCCTTCAGTAGAACAAAGCCTGGAATTCCCTCCCCCATTTCCGTGAAACAACATCTCTTTACATATTCAAAATGTATCTGTTCACAGTTGTTTAAATTTATCTTTTCTTATTCTTCTGTCTTGCTTTCCTTTATTCTTTATGTATTATTCCTGTTTTTTATGTTTTTTTGTCATGTAGCTTGTTTTTTTTTTAAGATTAATAATACTAATAGCCTAGCTATTCATTCATTGGACTGTATTAGACTCAAGATCCACCTACAAAACAATAAAGTATTACTATTATTATTATTATTTATATATAATTATTAATTATAGTAATTGGACTTTATTATTTATTATTATTTTGTGATTTAATAATAGTATTAAAATATTATTATTATTATTATTATTATTATCAATAGCTAAAATATTGTTAATAATAAAACAATTATTATTTTATTATTTAGATAACATATAATTGAATAATAATAATGAATGATAAAATTATTAGAGAAACAAAGTCCAACTGTGATGCACATAAACAAAATCTTCACCTCATTAAATGGATAATCCACTAGGGCTGCAACAAGCAATTATTTTGATAATTGACGATAATCCAATAATCTAATGAATATTAGAATGATTAATCGACTAATCATCAATGATTTCCCTGATTAATCAGTAGGCTTTGAACGATAATCCAGCTTTTGTTTTTTCATCGTCTCAATCTCTCTCTTCCAAATCAATCCCACAGTTCTTAGCTTTCTTTCTTTCTCTCTTTTTGTGACCAGTTGTCATGCTCAGCGGCAAGCCTCAGTACAATCCAAAGGGCACAACTCTCACAACCACCCAGCTTCTCGGAAAAAATACAGCAGCGAAAACTGAGTTTAACATTTTTATGTTGTTGTGATGGTGATTTTTCAGGAAATAGCTGGAGATGAAGGTGGGGTACAAGAGAAATCTGAGTGAGTTCCAGGTATTTCCTGTGAAGCGTCGTTCCTGCGCTGACAGATATGGATTGAGTTTGACATGTTAATCTACTCCTCTCTGTGAAGGGGCTTCACCTCATGTTGTTGCTGTAATGAGGCATCACAACACACATTCATCTTTCCTCGGCAGGGCTCAACAACAACATTTTTTTCTGCTTGCACTGCCAGCATTACATAGTCCACAGCTTTATCCATAAACATACATAAGTTTGCTGTAAAATGATGACATATGATGCAAAAGAAGTGACAGTTCCATCATCTGGCTCGAAACTCTCTCACAATGGCCCCAGGACATCAAGCAAACCATTGTTGAGCCCTGCTCAGTATATCAACCAGAAAAAGCAAGCTGTTATTTACCTTGCATCATTCGGTTTCTGTGCCTGTATCTGTTTTTGAAAGACTCAACAAAACGCACACACGCATACGGCTCGGTGAGTAAACAGGAAACCCCTCGTACTGCCAGCACGGGCAGAATAAACAGGCTAAGTTATTAACTGGCCACTGTGGAGCGCAGACACGCAGAGAGAGAAAGTCCAGTTCAATTGGTCATTTATCTCCCTCGCCCGCTATCATCTCAATAGGGATGTCACGGCACTGAGATACATGGAAAACTACAGTTGAAAGGACCAGCCTTTGTTAGTGTGCCGTCCAAAATGTCAACAACTGCAAACAACACAAGGCTAGAGACAAACTTTTATCCTGTTTCCATCAAAACAGGGTCATTTGTTATTGCGTGCTGGCTTGTACCATTGCACAAAAGGTTCAGCACGCCAGTTTGGGTATATATATATGTGTGTGTGGACATAAAAGACCACTGAGCTGGGCTATTTGGACCCACACAAAGGCACATCTGAACTACGAAGCACAGAGCGTCTCTGTGTCCTGCACACACACGCACACATAACAGGTGCGTGGTAGCAGAGAGGATTTTCTGTAGTCTGGAGAGACCTGGCAGGGCTTGACAGGAAATGGAGCTTGCAAGCAATT